>QLPN01002042.1:0-27356 GCA_003314395.1 Albatrellus ellisii | reverse complement strand
ATATGCCCTAATCCTTGCCCTTCTCATCCATCCTTCTAAATCACTGGGGAGGGGTGTCTCGACATAACAGGATTGGAGAAGGGGACGATTCATCCCTTTCTTGAACAATGTGCATAACGCGCCATCATTATATCCAGATGCTGTTTTGTAAAGGAGGAATTCAGTAATATATTCCTCTATATGATGACCTCCCTGTGAAATAGTCGTCAATTTCTGCTGCGCTGTTTGTTCTTCATTATGATCTCCAAATGTGATTTTCATCATCGCGAGGAGTTCATCGAAATCTTTGAATGGTATTTCATGTCTTCAAGGATCTATCCTGTAGGCTTCTATCTCTCGAAGTACTCCCTTTTTCCATTCTTCTGCGTATCCTCCTTTGATGTAAGACAGTATGACTGTCACTTTATCATCGTCTTTGTATTCTGGATGAGCACGAAGGACGAGATAGATTTGATCCAAGAATGATTGGAATTTCTTTTTATCTCCATCAAAAGGAGTTGGTTCAGCTACGCGAACCTTGGGGAGGTGGACCTGGGGTGGGAGGCCTGTTCCAGATCCTGAAGAGAGACCACCTTCACCTGATGCTAGGTGTGTCATCAGATCCGTCATTGCTTGTTGTTGTTGTACCAACAACTTCTGCTGATCCTGTATTATCCTCATCATCTCCCCAAAAGTCGGTGGTTTGTGCTCTTGATCCATAAGAGCAGATGGAGCAGACGGAGGTGCTAGAGTCGCTGCTAAGGCTGTACCAAGACTGTCGATGTCTGATTCTAAGCGCTGCGAGGTCGACGGCTCTTGATCTTCTAAGCTTGCGAATCGATTCCTCAAGTGAGATTCTGGCTCTTCACTGTCTGATCTGTGTGCTGATGGGGATGGTTGTCTCCGGCCCCAAGCGTTCCACTGGTCATCTTGAGACAGATTGCTCAATAATCTGTCTTATTACTTCTACGAGTGTTCCTGTACTTCTGGTATTGAGCGATGTCAAATTGATGGCATGCTCAGTCATACAACAGAAGCACTATATTTCAATAAAATGCACGAATGATAAAGCAAACAAACAAGAAAACGACGAGGACTTTGAAAAGCGAAATGTCTACACTAATATGTAGACATTTGAGGCCCCCCTGCGATATATGAAGTGAAGTGGTGATGGGGATTAATGTGGAAGGCACGATCTGGATTAGCTCCTAATTCAAGGAGAACTGGGGGAGGGACGAGAGAGGGATCGTTGTAATATTGATACAAAAGCGATCTGAAAAGAAGAGGTGGGTACTTAATACGGTACCACTTATCCTGATTCTTCCAACGCTCTGATCTTGGATCTGGGAAAACCCAGAAGGGAAACCTCTTGTAGTTGGTCACAGGTTCGTTGTGACGTTGAATAAGAATGCGCACGTGCCAAGCAAGAAGGCGGCGGCGAAGGTGAAGACGGGTAGTGGAGGGGCAAGTGGGAGGAAGGAGAGAGTAAAAGTTTACGTTTAAACCTTCGTCAAGGAGTTGCTCTGTCCTAGAGCGAGTGTGGGGGGGACGATGGCGGCGTGTGGAAGGGGCAGGCAGTCCTGGAGCTGTTAGATGACTCACTGAATTCCCAGGTATCTGGGTATCATATGTCGTCCTCCCAGAACGTCCACAATTGCGTATCGATCGTTCGACTCCAAGTGTCCACCACGTGCGAGCTGTGGAGGATGTCGTGGGGCACGAGGTGGATGTGTATGGGGTGAACACTATAAGAACCGATGACGAGTTGGAGAGTGGAGGAAGGTGAGCAAGGGACGTATACTTTAGTCCACAGGCTGCAGGTACACTCACTCTCGTGTTTCTGCCACTTGCAGTGTTGACAGAAATGGAGAGGAGGGCGAGGAAAGAAAAGTTGACGATAGAAGCGCTTCTGCTCACGTTTTGGTTTGTGAACGAAGCCTATGGTGTAGAAAGGGTTGCAGACGAATTGGTGATGGAAGCACCTGTCTGCGGGGAAGGGAGGAAGGGGAAAGGTGTGGCGGGTGAAGGAGTTCTGATCAATTGTGAGGCCGACGCTTGTCGAAGCCGAACAACTGAAGAAAGCTATAAGAAAAGGACAATCACGCTTCAACTAGCAGATATCCCAGATGATATTAGTGTATAGTAAAAGAGAGGAGAAAATGGTACTGTACCTAGCGGATATCCCAGATGATCAGAACTGGAGAATAAACCGCTAGGAGTTGTATGTATATATAATACCCTGAAGTGTGCACAGACCATGCAGTACAGTATAGGGCTGGAGAATGAGAAAGTAAAGTAGTGACATCATATCTAATAATAGAGGGGACTCGTCATCGCTGACTGAGCTCTGCAGTAACTGTGAGAATGATTGGTGATACTCCGCAGCAGGTGTGAGAAGGATTGGTGAGCATGCGCAGTAAGTGTGAGAGAAAGAGTCATAGCTAAAGATAGAACAGGCCGATCGGAGATCGGACAACATATGCGTCATCGGCCGATAAAGATGAAGTGAAAGAGTACATGACCGTGGGAATCGCTTCGATAGATCAGGAGCGATTGTAAGATCTATGATGATAGAGACATAAGAAAATAGAGAAAAATGAAGAGGAAAATAGGGAAAATAATAGCGGCCTGACATGGAGTGTGAGTAGGCTTGGGTTTTTGCAAGAAGTCTGAGGCAGTGGAGGTGTGTAAGTTGTACATGCATGATAGGTAAGAAATACATATGCACTGGATGTAGGTAAGGCCAAACAAAAGTGTATGCATTATGTGTGTCGAAAACTCAACAGTAAACACCAATTACTATATTGACACCTCCAGCCTTGATGAAGAACCACCCTCTGAAGAGCTATACATCTTCACCCAAGACTTTCCAGGCACTGATATTCATGAAGCTGAGTTGCCAACTCTTCTCACCAGACCTCCAGTCACTCTGATTTCACTTATCCCTCCAGTCACTCCATTTTCCCCACATGTCCCTGCTGCACCCCTGATCACCCCTATCACAATGTCTTCTACAAAGTCTTCCTTCAAACATGCCAAACTGGAGATCTATGATGGTGATAAAACCAAATATTGTGCCTTTATCAATTCATGCACTCTCTATATTGAAGGCATAGATCTCATGGATGAAAGAAAGCAAATTATGTGCATTTTATCTTTTATGCAGAAAGGGACCACACTTGCTTGGTGCAATCACTACATTGAAGACACTTACCACAGCAGATGCCCCACCTTTGCTGAGTTTAGCAAAGAACTTGACTTAGTGTTCAAGGATGCTCAGTGCAAGGTATGTGCCATGGTGGAGCTACAGCAATTCTGGCAGAAAACATTTTCAGCTGACACCTATACTGCACAATTCTGAATTTTAGTGGCTAATGCCAAAATCAAAGATGATACCATGTTATGTGCATTTTACCAGCTAGGTCTCAATAAAAATATTTTGAATTGTATCTACATGATGGCTGACATGCCAACTACCTTTGACAAATGGGCTAAAAATGGCATCACAATTCAATTCACAAATTCGCATGCAATGTATGTACACCACCACCTCAGTTGCCACCTTCACTGGACCCTGTGCTACCTGAGACCCTGATGTGATGGACATCAATTGCATAACCACACCGTGTATTGCAAAACTTACAGCCAATGAGCAGAAATGTCTTCTTGACTCCAGTGGCTGCTTTGCTTGCTGAAAACCCAGTCATGTGGCATGTGACTGCCCTAACAAGGCAGCACAAACCACATCACCTGCACTGTTGTGCCCCACTTGGAAGGGACTGTGCACTCAGCATGTTGATGAAGAAGCAACACCTAGCATCTCAGAACTCCCCACTTACCTTTGTAAGACTGTGCATGCACCCTCCATCCAAACTGAAGAAGTTCCATCAGACACTGATGAACCAATCATGGACACTGCATCCATCCATGTGCACATTCAGTGTTTATTAGCACAATTACCCATTGATGAATGATCCATCTGCACTGAACCATTGAGAGAGGATTTTTGAAGTGGTATATATCTACTGTGTGGTATCAGACCCTTATTTCCAAATTCTGTAATACTAGTGAAACTGCCAAAGCTACTGAAAATAGTTTTTATTTGCCAGTTACACTTCAAACAGGAAATCACAGTGTTCAAGTTCCAGCACTAATTGATAGTGGAGCAACTTCCAATTGTTTGCACAGGCTATGGCAGGCAACTGAGATGAATAACAGCATATAGATGTGCTCCCAGTATGGGAGAAGTAGCATGAGCATTGCTGCAGCATGTAGGTTAGGTGTGGGCAGTGAAGGAGGTGCCACAATGTGATGTAAGAAGTCAGTTGTTGTTGTAGGACAACTACTAAGGTAGATAAGCTAACCTGCAGCACGTAGGTTAGGTGTGGGCAGTGAAGGAGGTGCCACGACATGATGTAAGAAGCTGCAGGATTTGGTGAGAAGTGGAATAAGATGGTAGAAGGGGATACTCACTCAGTTGCTGTTGTAGGACAACTACTGAGGGTATGTAGTGCATATAGTACATCTTATATAGTAAGTGAAGATAGAGTTGGAGTGGAGATGTAACTCTAAAGTACAAGAGTGACCATGTATGTGAGGGACGCACGTCATCTGGAGTAAAGTGTGGTGTGGGGAAGTGGGAAGGAAGTAGTGTGTCAAGGTTGTGTAAGTGTGTGTAAGGTGATGTGAAGAAGGAAATGCCAAATGAAAAAGGAAGGTACAGATAATGTACAACATATATTTAACACCAATATCATTAGCCCAAATACTGCCAAAAATGCCAAATTGCCAGTCTATACACTTTCAAAACCAATTATTATGTGAAATGCTGATAATTCAAGCAATAAATTTGGTATGATTCATCAATATATCAAATGTATTCTTAAAATTGGCAAACATACTGAACTGCTGAGAGCATTTATTGCTGACATCAGTACAGATCAAATGCTTTTAGGACATTCATGGTTAAAACAAAATAACCCTACAATTGACTGGAAAAGGAATATCATTTCCTTTCCTAATGAGTATGTCAAGCATGTTTCCCAATCCACAGATCTAGCCACAGCTAATCAGGCAAGCCAACAAAATCTGGATGATCAATTACCCTCTGAGTATGCTCAATTCTGAGATGTATTTGAAGAAGATGCCTCCAAATCCCTTCCAGCAAGAAGTAAGTAGGATCATGCTATTGACCTTCTTCCTGATGCCTCTACAGAACAGAACTGCAAGGTCTATCCTCTTAACCCTAGTGAACAAAATCACCTAGATGAATTCCTAGATGATATGATGCAACAAGGTTATATCCATCCTTCCCAATCACCATTTGCAGCTCCATTCTTCTTTGTCAAAAATAAAGATGGGAAATTATGACCAGTTCAAAATTATCATCACCTCAATGCAATCACAACCTGTAATCAATACCCTTTGCCACTTATTTCTGACATTATAGATAAACTATGTCACACTGTTTGATGTATGTTGGGGTTATAATAATGGAAGAATCAAAGAAGGTGATGAATGGAAAGCAGCCTTTAAAATGAATTAAGGATTGTTTGAACCCTTGGTAATATTTTTTGGTCTCACAAACTCACTAGCTACATTTCAGAATATGATGAATGATATCTTTGCCAATCTCATTGAAATGGGTCAAGTATTCATTTATATGGATGATATTCTAATTGCCACTTTTGATCTAGAAGAACATCACTGACTTGATACAGAAGTTTTAACAAGATTATGAAAACACCATTTATTCCTGAAGCCTCCTAAATGTGAGTTTCATAAGGAAGAAGTGGAATATTTTGGTGTACATATTAAAGCTAACAACAGTCATGATGGACCCAATCAAATTACATGGTATTGTGGAATGGCCAGTTCTGTGCAACCTCAAAGAAGTCTGGGGTTTCCTGGGGTTTGGAAGTTTTTACCATTGTTTCATCTGTCACTTCTCTCATCTAGCCCAACCACTAAACAACCTAACAAAAAAAGACATTCCCTGGTGATGGAATGAGTTGGAACAAAATGCATTCAATAAACTCAAACAATGTTTTACTTCCACACCAGTCCTGACCCAACCTGATATTACCCAGCCTTTCAGATTAGAATGTGATGCATCTCAATTTGCTCATGGAGCTGTATTATCTCAGAAAGGGGACAATCATCTATGGCACCCAATTGCATTTATTTCAAAATCCTTCAATGAAGCAGAACACAATTATGATATCTACAATCAAGAATTACTTTCAATCATCAGAGCCTTGGAGGAATGGCACCACTTTCTAGAAGGATCACCTCATGTGATTGAAATTGTTTCTGACCATAAGAATCTAGAAAATTTCAAAGATGCCCATAAACTCTCTAGACAACAAGCTCATTGGGCCCTGTTTTTAACTTGTTTCCATTTTGTTATCACTCATATTGCAGGAACCCAAATGGGGAAGTCTGATCTCTTACCTTGATGACCTGATCATGATAAGGGAGAATGAGATAACACAGATTGCATGTTACTCCCCTCTACCTTATTCACACAAGCTGTAACCATTTTGTTTGATGATGAAACACTGATATTGCAGATTTGTATTTGTCAAGCACAAAGTTTGGATAACAAGACATCCCTTGTCATCCAGACCCTCCAAGCACCAAAATCCAGCCCACTTCAGAAGAATCTCCAACAACATTGGGAAATTTCTGATGGATTGATTTTTTATTCTCATCACCTCTATATTCCCCCTGACATATCTCTCAAACAATCTCTTCTGAGACATCTTCATGATCTTCCATCTGCAGGACACCCAGGGCAATTTCAAACCTATGAACTTGTCCAATGGTCATTCTGGTGGCCTGGAATGTGCAAATTTGTTTTTGATTATGTCACAGGATGCTCCACCTGTCAGTCAATGAAGAATCTGACTCACTGACCCTATGTTCCACCACAAACAATCAACCTGATCCCAGATGCTTACCCCTTTTCCACAGTCACCATGGACTTTATTGTTGCATTACCTATTTCAAATGGATATGATGCTATTGCTGCATTTGTTGATCATGACATTACTAAAGCTGTGGTTTTAATCCCTTGTTCCAGTTCTATCACCACAGAACAAACAGCTATCATATATGCCAAACAAGTATGGAAGTGTTTCAGTCTACCAAAAAAGATCATTTCTGATTGTGGACCACAGTTTGCTTCTAAATTCACCCATGCTCTTACTCATACTCTTCACATCTCCCAGAGCCTGTCCACTGCCTATCACCCCCAAACTGATGGACAGACAGAATGATACAATCAAGAATTGGAACAGTACCTCTGTGCCTTCTGTAACATATGCCAAGATGATTGGTCCTCTTATCTTATAATGGCTGAATTTTCCCATAACTCCCACTGTCACTCTCATATGTTACAAACCCTGTTCTTCTCCCTCATGGGTTACCACCCTTCTGTGGGGCCTTCTATCCCTTCCCCTGTTTCTGTTCCCTCTGTTTCTGATTGTATAGCCACCCTGCTTACCTTGTGACATGACATCAATGCCATGCTCACATGTACCCCCCTTGTTTCTCCAATTTCTCCCTATCAATCCAGTGATAAAGTTTGGTTAGACACCACTAACCTTTCCACTTCTCACCCATCCCACAAACTTGCCCCTCACTGTTATGGCCCTTTCTCTGTCCTCTCTGTTATTAATAATTCTTCTTATCACCTTCATCTACCCTTTACCCCTTCTTGGAAACACATCCACCCTGTTTTCCATGGTTCCCTTCTTTCCCCTTATCACTCCACTGCTTCTTATGGTTTCAAACCTTTTCCACCACCTCCTGACCTCATTGACAGTGAGCTCCAGCATGAGGTTGAGTCTATTCTTGACTCTCACTTCCACTGTAATCACCTTCAGTATCTTGTTAAGGTCAAATGCCCAACCCTGTACATGTGCTACTACTCTTTGTAACAGAGCTACAATACTTTCATAGCAGAGTTACAACTCTACAGTAGTCATGACAGCTCCACATCATGCTAATTGTTTGCGCAGGCTTGGGCAGGCAGCAAAGAAGGTTATAATTGAGATGATATTGAGCAGCAGTTGGATTGCAGACGACACATCTGCAGCAGAGATAGTAGTCATGAGTGCAGTAGGCACCATGACACAGTAGAGAGATATGCTGCAGGTGGAGTGAGAAAGAATGTAAGATGTAAGTAGGAGAGTACTCACTCAGATGATATGAAAGACGTCTGAGGAGTGTGTATGGTGGGATGCGATCTTATGTAGTGTGTGGCGACAGAGTTGTAGCAGAGATATAAGTGCATAGAACAATAGCTACTATAAGTGGGGCAACACATGTCATCTCGGAGTAAAGGGTGGAGTGTGAGTATGTAGGTGAGCCAAAGGAGATGTCCATGCGAGTGGAGCGTCAACACTAATAGCACTTCACTTAGATAATGTTATGAGGCACTTGCTTTGGCACCTCATAACGGTTTTGTTTTGTTTTTCTTTCTCTTTTCTTATCTTACTTACTAGTAAAAGTGTAGTATTATTACTACAAGTGTGAGCATAGCTCCACTTTACATAGTAAGGACTCTCTTTTCTTTTCTCTTATATAGTACTTAAGTATTTACATACTTAAGTGTGAGCTTAGCTCCAGGTACTATATTAAGACTTATCTTTCCCCTTTTCTTTCTTTATTTATTATAATATTTACTTGCTAAGGACTATTACTATATAATTAGCAAGGACTCTCTTTTCTCACTTTTATTTACCTTTGTTTACCTCAAGTTCATTTCACGCTTGTGGCAGAGCCACTTACATCACATGGACATGACTTACTGCGCTTTACTGTGCATTATCGTTTACTTACTGCGCATTACTGCGCAACTTTACTATAGTTAGATCACTAGTTTTGTATAAATAGTTGACAGACTGGCGGTCTTAAACCCCAGTCTTGTCAACTTCGCAATCTAGGGATTCTCCTTATACTGCGCTTGACCTAAGCTCGTTACGATCTCGCTTCATTTCTCTAAGAACTAAGTCTAAGACATCTAAAGTCACTAAAAATGTTGCTAAACGATCTCTTACACTTGTCACTCTGGATCCTCGTATCATTATTGGTGGAATTATCCTCATAACCATCTCATTGATTCCACTCTTCATCGTCATCAGGAACCTCTATTACGTTCATCAAACTCAGATCCAAACTTTGGTTACCAGGAGTAACATTATAGACCTTCCCTAAGACCGTCCAATAGGCTGCTCTGAGCAGACAAGGCCTGGTAGCTCAGTGGTTAGAGCACCTGCCCAGAGTAAGGGAGGTCCTTGGTTCAAACCCAAGCCAAGTCACTATTTTGGCAATTGCACTTTCTAACACATTGTATCATTCCCCTCAATTGTTTTATCATGTCACAATCCCCAGCCCAAAACCCCTTGTCTGCAGAACACATTAACACCTTCCACCTTATGTTTATTGAACTCCCAAACACTTGACCCCTCACCACCTTCACTGCCCTCAAAAGAGGAATACTAGCAGTTTTTAATGGAAACAATACTCCTCAACCATCAGGGAACTGTTGAACATTTCCAGGGCTTATCATTAGCAACACAACATGCTATTGTCTCCTGTGCCCTGGATCAATTGGAACAAGTACAGACTCAGTGACATCTCTACAGTTCCACCAACCCTGTGCACATTCCCCTACCTCCCTCACCTGATCATCGACCCACATGAGCATTGACTCAACAAGAGGTAGATAAAGAAGATGTTCAGAAAAAGAGGTATCAAGGTATTCTCAATGCATTAGCAGAACCCCCAACACCCCCACTCCATAGTGAATGGTGTCCCTCTGTCCAACTCCCCTCTTCAGTGAAGGAAGAGGATATCAATATTGATTTAGGAGTCTATGTTACATCCCCCCCTCTTTCTTATCATACTGTTTCACCAGAATATCACACACCATTGCCTTCCCCTTTTCCCACATCCAATGAATCCACCACTTTATCCCCACATCCTTCTATTCCCACATTACAGTCTGAATACAAATTTGATCCCCATCCATTTGGACTTATTCCCCCCTATCATTTTTGGGATTCAGTCATTCTCTGACCTCCCCACTACATATATATTGGATACACTTGGTTGTCTTTGTTGCACCCCATTGTCCCTCCACTACCCTGACACTCTCCCTCACACCCAGCCAGTCTTAGGTCATCATCTTCACACTGGTTACGCGATTGCTCTCAAGTTCAGTCACATCATTAACAATTCCCATTCTTGACTTGGTGCTGAGGCCACAGCTATATTCATTGGGGGCAGGAGGGGTTTGGAATGACATCAAGCAGTATGCAGATTGGCATCATTGTGTCACACAGCTCAACTCCCTTGACTATCATCTACAACAAATTCATGCTCAGAGCTACACCAGATTGCCAACCACCTAGTCAACACAGATGCAGATCACCACACTCTTCCTTATATGGCTGTCATACCCAACACCCACCATCTGCTCATCAATCCCATCCCTCATATCGCTGATGTTGGATTTGTAAACACATTGGTCATAAAAAGGTTGACTGCCCTCAGAGGCATGCTACCCCTCAGCCTTGACAACACCCTACCCCATATCCACTCACATCCACATTGTCTTGTCCAGTGGAGTACATTGATAGGCATGACTCCTCACTGGAGTACTATGACTATGAAGTCAATGAAGGGCACACATGTGACTAGGTGTATCATGGATGCTACATGGTAGACAGGGGGTCATGTTACAATTTTCTTTTCTTTCTGCTTACATCTACCAGCCTACTGTGCCACAGCAGCTCTTCTACTTACAAACCACTGTGCAGTACCTCTGGAACATTCCATATATCATGATGTGGCCTGACCTATTACCATAACAGAATATTCTGCAACTTATGGTTGTACTATATAAAGGGGCTCACCATACTTACAAGACCCTTAGCTTAGTCTCTTGTACTTCCTGGTGTGCACCCCTGTTGAAGATTCCTGTGTGTATTACATTATTTCATTTGGCTTCTCTTTACAATGCACTTTACATACTACATACGTACTCATTATTGTTGAATGCAGGCCATGTGCAGGAGGAGGATACAATTGTTCCTTATTGTTTGTAGTTGTAATTGTCACTACTTATAGTAAGTATGCACATGTGACTGGTGTATGTATGTGTGTATAGCACAGAAAATAAAGAAGAGGGAAGGAGTATTAACAATACAACCATGTCAATATCAACACCCCCCCATGCTAGACACACATAGTAAGTCCAAGCCCTGACCAATGAGAGCAGAGCAGAGGAAAAGATAGGGACTTTGTCAAGATGTCAGCTGTAACAAGAGAAGATGGAAGACATTGAACAGAGATAGAATTAGATGAAATGCATTCCTGTATGTAGTGGTGATGGATATTGATGTGCTTCGTACCTCATGTGATAACAGGGTTGGTTGCAATATCTATAGAACCTTTGTTGTCACCATACAGTAAAAGGGGAGAAGAGAAAGGGAAGCCTATTTTCTTAAATAATGAGCATAACCACATACCTTGTGCAGCAGCTTGAGACAAAAACATGTATTCTGCCTTGGTGGAGGAGAGGGACACAGTGTGTTGCTTTTGAGAAGACCAGATGATAGTGCCTCCTCCCAGAACAAAGACAAACACTCCAATAGACTTGTGGTTATCTCTGTCCCCTGCCCAGTCAGCATCAGAATACCCCATGATATCATTGTCTTCTATCTCTCCATATCACAGGCAGAGATTTATAGTACCCTGCAGATACCACAGGATGTGTTTGGCAGATGAGAGATGGACAGGAGAAGGATTTGTCAGGAGTTGTGAGAGCTTCATTACCACAAAGGAGATGTCTGGTCTAGACACAATGGCAGTGTACAAGAGTGAGCCAATAAGTTGTTGGTAGACAGCTTTGAAGGATGGGGAGGCAGTATAAGTGTTGTCAGCTTTGATGAGCACAATGCCAGGAGGAAGAGGAGTGGAAGTGGGATTGCAATCAGTGAGTTGAAATCATTCTAACATGTCACTTATATATGCCTTTTGGTCAATAGCTAAAGTGTGATTAGGGTGATCACAAATGACATGTAGTCCAAGATATGATTTGATCTCTCCAAGATCTGTCATTTGAAAGAGTGATCATAACATTGCCTTGCACTGCTCAACTTCCTCTAGAGATCCTCCAAGAATGGTGATGTCATCCACATACAGGATGAGGTAGAGACATATATACCTGAATCAGAGAAGGTGCAAGTGAAGGAGTGCTTCAGGAGTGCACCATTCATTTTGTGATGCCATTGCCTAGACACTTGCTTCAAACCATAGATCACTTTTGATAAGTGACAGACTTTGCCTTCTGATCCATGTATAACAAAACCCTGCAGTTGCTCCATGTAGATTTATTCATCTAAATCGCCATTGAGGAATGCAGTCTTGACATCCATGGAGTGGATCTCCCAATCTTCAAGGGCAGCAAGAGCTAACAGAGCTCAAAGAGACACAAACTGGACCACTGGGGAGAACATTTCAGTGTAGTCAACTCCATGGATCTGTGTGTATCCCTTGGCTACAAGTCATGCTTTGTAGCATCCATCACCCTTCTGTTTGAAGACCCATTTATTTCCTACTAGATTCCATCCTGGAGGAAGGTCAACAAGATCCCAGGTGTGGAGATTGTGCAGTGACTGTAATTCCTCCTTACATGCAGAGTCCCAGAGGGCTGCATCAGGACACAAGTGAGCTTGGTTGAGAGTTAGAGGGTTGCAGGAGACTTCATGAGAAAGGAGCATGGTGATTGAAGGACTGCTCTGAGGTGTGGCAAAAATGTCATTTGCATCATCATCAGATCCCCCTCACTGAGGATATCCACAAAGGCACAAGGGCCATAAGAGCTCTCCACAAAATGAGCAGGGCAATGGCCGATGCATTGGGAACAATGCAAGGAGGGAGCACCAGGTACATCATGTTCAACTGGGGGGCTAGAGTTGCAAACCTGTGGAGAAGCACATCAACACCCTGCTGGAGGGGTGTCGGTGGCACTACCATCCAGGTGAACAGCACAATGTGCTCTCATGCACAGTGGAGGCATGCTGGCAGGTGGTGTGAGGCCAATGCTTTGTTGAAGCTGAACAACTGAAGAAAAGACTAAAACAATCAAAAGGACAATCATGCCTTGACTAGTGGATATCCCAGATATATAATCAGTTAAATAAGACAGAAAGAAGACTAGAAGGTATTGCACCCAGTGGATATCCCAGATGATCAGAACTGGGGACATAATGCTAAGTGGACTATGCTATATATACTACCCTAAAGAGTGTACAGACCATGCTGTACAGTATAGGGCCAGAGAATGAGAGAGTAAAGTAATGACATCATATCTAATAATAGAGGGGACATGTAAGTACTGACTGAGGCTCCACAGCATGTGTGAGAAGAACAAGTCATAACTAAATATAGAACAGTCTGATCAGAGATCAGATGACATATGCATCATCAGCCAATAAAGACAAAGAGAAGGAATGCATGACCATGGGAATCACTTTGATAGATCAGGAGCAATTGTAAGATCTATAACGATGGAGGCATAAGAAAATAGAGGAAAATGAAGAGAAAAAAATAGAGAAAATAATAGCAGCCTGACAAATACCCCCTTCTTAAGGTGAGACATCTCAATGAGCTAAAAATGGAGATGAACAAGCATGGCAGATATCTTCTTCTCCTTCCATAGATTTGAAAGGAATGCCAGCAAAGAGCAATGGAGAGAGAGGAATGATGGAGGAAGACTTGGGTAATTCTTTCAAGTCTTTGTATGATTTGGGAGTAATAACTCCATCATTGTCTTCATCTGTAAAATCATCTTCATTTTCAATGATACCAAAAGGTATTTCCTCGTATCCTTCATCAAGAACTGGTGGAGTGGGAAGGGGTATTTCTTCATGAAGTCATCGAGCATAATGTGGTTGAGCCATTATCTTGGGTGGATATTCCATCTGGTAAAGGGAATAAATAGCTACTGAATGTATTGCTTGAGGATGTTCTTTATGGTACCTCTTGAGCATATCAGGAACATCTTCCATCAATACTGAAGCAGGTTCCCAAGAATTTTCCTCTGCAGGGTAGTCCTTCCATTTGACCAGATATTGAACTTTACCTCAAGAAAGACAGCTATTGAGAATTTCTTTGACTTCATATTCTTCAATACCATTCTTGATGATAGGAGGAGGAGGAGGATGAATTTCTCATTCAATGATGACATCTTTGATGAAAGGATGAAGTTTGACAACATGGAAAACTGGATGAATTTTCATTGTCTTGGGGAGTTTGAGACAATATGTATTGTTTGAGAGTACTTCGAGTACTTCATACGGTCCAAGATGTTTATGATCCAGTTTCTTCATCAGTCTGCCTGTGTCAATATTAGTGGCTTCAAGCCAAACTTTATCTCCAATGACATAGATAGGAGTTTTGCCTCTATGTTCATCATAAAACTTCTTCATGTCATCTGCTGCTTTCTTCAATGATACTTCTGCTTCTTCTCTGATTTGTTTGAGCCCTGCTACAAACTTGTCCACTGAATCAATTCTGGTAGACATACAAGGTTCATGGCCCATTCAAGGATCTTGTCTATAATTCAGCATGAATGGTGAATATTTTGTTGCTGAATGGACACGATTGTTGTAAGCAAATTCTGCCATAGGCAACCAGCTTGCCCAATCATTTTGTTGATGACTGATAAAGATGTGGAAATATTGTTCTATTTCTTGATTTATCTGCTCTGTTTGTCCATCTGTTTGAGGATGATAAGCTGTAGATGTAGCCATTTGAATCCCCAATAAACAATTCAATTCACACATGACCTGTGATGCAAATTGAGGTCCTCTGTCTGATAATACCTTCTCTGGAAGGCCATGATGTTTCCAAACATGATCTCTCATAAGGTGTGCAACTCCTTCTGCTGTAATTGTCTCTGTTGTGGGAATAGCATGAATCATTTTGGTAAAATGATCCATGACCATGAGAATAGAGTCATTGCCTTGGCTTTCAGGCAATTTGATGATAAGATCTGTAGAAATGATTTGCCAAGGGCATGAGGGAATTTCATTAGGTGTTAACTCCCCTTGGGGTTTGGTAGGGAAAGTCTTTGTCCTTTGACATAAGTCACATCCTTTGACATATTTCTCCACATATGATGCCATATTTGGGAACCAGAAATGTCATTGAACCATTTCCAAGGTTTTCTTGTAACCTGGATGTCCTGCCAGAGGTGAATCATGACAGGTCTTCATAAGTTCAGTGTACATTGTTTCTGGGACATAGAGTTTCCCATCATAGAAGAGCATCTTCTTTTCATCTTCACTCCAATGTGTGAACATTGCAGTTTTCCTCAAGTCTGCATCCAACTTGTCCCAAATGATATAATTGTGGTCTTCTTTCTGCACATCCATAATTCATTTTAAGATGGGAGGGCTAAGTGCTGCAAGGGAAATTTTATGTTTGAAAAATTCTGGTTTGAGCAAGATAACATTCTTGTTGTCATCTTCTACCCCCTTCTTATGGTCTGAATGTCTTGAGAGGAGATCAGGGCAAACATTGGTAGAGCCTGGTTTGTGGACCATATCAATCTGGAAGTGGGACAAATAAAGAGACCAACAAGCTTGACAATGGTTGAGTTTCTGGGCTGTCATGAAGTATTCCAAATTCTTGTGGTCAGTGATGACTTGAACTGGGTGAATGGAACCTTCAAGGTAGTGATGCCATGCTTCTAGAGCACAAATGACAGCCAGCATCTCCTTGTCATATATGTTGTAGTTACACTCAGCAGGCGACAAACCCTTACTGAGGTAAGCAACAGGGTGCCACTTGTTATCCTGTCGAAGCTGTGAAAGAACTGCACCAGTAGCATAACCAGAACTACCTGCTTCAACTCTGAATGGATACTGCTCATCTGGAAAGACTAAAACTGGTTCAGAACACACAGCATCTTGTAAACAAGTGAATGCCAACTGCTGTTCTTCATACCAATGCCAGTTGACATCCTTCTGCATGAGCTCATTCAAGGGTTTAGCAATATTGGAAAACCCAAGAATAAAATGACGATAAAAGTTGCAGAAACCCAAGAATGAGTGGACATCATGAAGGTTCTGTGGAATTGGCCAGTCTTTGATACCCTGTACTTTGACTGGATCCATAGCAATCTTGTCAAAAGAAATCTTCAGGCCAAGGAAGTCAATAGATGTCTGTTCAAACTCACATTTCTCTGGCTTGAGATAGAGTTTATTATCTGCAAGTATTTGAAGAACTTCTTGTGTAACCTTCCAATGTTCTTCCAATGTTGCTGTGAAGATTAAGATGTCGTCCATATAAACTACCACAACTCCACGAGATATGAGGCCATGGAATAAGTGGTTCATCATTGTTTGGAAAGTGGCAGGGCTATTGCAAAGGCCAAAGAACATAACAAGAGGTTCAAACAGACCCTTCTTAGTGACAAAGGCAGCCTTCCATTCATCACCATCTTTGATCCTGACATTATTGTAGCCCCAACAAACATCCATCTTGGTAAAATACCATGCTCCCTGAAAATGATCAATCAATTCTGAGATGAGAGGAAGAGGATAGCTGTTTTTGATCATCATATCATTGAGCTTACAATAGTCTTGGGCAGGTTGAAGGTCTCCTGATTTCTTTTTAATAAAAAAGAATGGTGAAGCCATTGGAGATTTCAAAGGACAAATACAACCACTCTTCAAATGAACAATTCCAATTGTTTCTGTTCATCCAACAAAAGATTGTAAACCTTGCCAGCAGATGGTTTTCCACCTGGTTTAAGTTCAATTGCATGATCCCAAGGACATCTTGGAGGAAGAGAATCAAAGGCTTCCTTGTCAAATACCCATTTGAAATGATGATATGCTTTGGGTACTATGTCTTTGAAATTCTTCTTCAATTTCTTCTTTTCTGCTTCAATAGCAAGATCTTGGCTAATATTTTGAATGGATGCCTCCATTTCCTTTTGATCTACCATAACCATCAATATCCAATCTCCTCCTTCTTCAGCTGCTATCCTTTCTTCAGCTTCTTGATGTATGGTCTGACTTTGTTGCTTCATCAACTTCTTGTTTGATTTCCAGACTTGTCTGTCAGCCTTGAGACATACTTCACATCTGTGTGGGCATCTGGTGAAATGTATTTTTCCCTGTAGCCAATCAATTTCAGGATTATGGATTTTCAACCATGATTCACCAACAAGGACATTCTTCTTCCCCAAATTGCAGACTGCAAAGGTAGCACATTCAGTATGACCATTGATAGTCATGATGAAATCAATCATCTCTTTGATAGATCCTCCTTGATTGAGTGATCCATTGATGTTATAAACAGGGATGGGTTTGGCCAATTTTTTTGTGTTTAAGTTGTTTTTCTTGACAAATTCTTTGTCTATGTATAGCCCTGTAGCACCTGAATTGAGAAGAGCATCAACTTCCAAAATAGCTCCAGTATCCACTGTTTTGATTTTGAGTTTCATTTCAGGGAAATTGGTGATGTCAAATATCGCTCTTCAAATGTATTCCTTTTTCTTGACAGGAGGAATAACCTGTTGCACTTGAGGCTTCACTTCAGACTGAGAGCAAGACAGAACAATGTGTGTTAAATAAATTTGTGTACAAGCATTGAGACAATCAACATCCATATTATCAGTCTGAAGCATAGAAAACCTATTGTAGGATGGCAAACTCATGCTCAGTTCCTGTCCAATCCAAAACCTGACTGCTATGCCCCACTCTTTGAGCCATTTGGATCATTCAATCTAAGACCACATGCCTGAAACTCCTTCTGCATCTCAGCCAAGAAGTCTGCCTCATTCAGTGCACACATCTCTTGAAGGGTCCTTGCATTCCCCCTTCTTTGTTGTTGCTGCCCTTGTGGGCACCTTGGCTTGGGGCATTCTCTAGCAAAATGTCCTTCTTTGCTGCAATTGAAACATAATTGAGGGCATGGTCCCCTATCTCTGTCAACATCCATCAGTTCTCCAGCAGGCACTGCTGTGGAAGTGAATTGACAAGGGGTAAAATTACACTGTTGCCCCTGTTGCCTTCCATACTGCTGTTGTTGTCCTAGTGGTTGTCTTCATCCCCTTTTTGAACAATGTGCATAGTGCACCATCATTATATCCAGACACTGTTTTGTATAAGAGGAATTCAGTGATATATTCCTCTATGTGATGACTCCCCTGTGAGATAGTGGTCAGTTTTTGCTGTACCATCTGTTCCTCATTATGATCTCCAAAAGTTATCTTCATCATTGTTAAGAGTTTGTCAAAGTTTTTGAATGATTCTTTATATTTGTGTGGTTCTACTCTGTGAGCTTCAATATCTTGTAGAACCCCTTTCTTCCATTCTTCCACATATCCTCCTTTGATGTATGACAATATGACAGTTATTTTGTCTTCATCTTGATATTCTGGGTGTGTGTGAAGAACAAGATAAATTTGATCCAAATAAGATTGGAACTTCTTTTTGTTGCCATCAAAGGGAGTTGGTTCTGCAACATGAACCTTGGGGAGGTGGACCTGGGGTGATAGGCCTGTTCCTAGCCCAGAAGAGGAACCTCCTTCTCCTGATGCTAGACAATTCATCAGGTTCATCATTGCTTCCTGTTGCTGTGCTAACAGCTTCTGTTGACTCTCGATTATCTTCATCATCTCCCCAAAATTCAGTTGATCATGCTCCTGGTCCATAGGAACAAATGCTGCAGATGGAGACTGAAGAGTTGCTGCTAAGGCTGTACCAAGACTCTCAATCTCAGATTCTAAGCAGTGTGATGTTGATGGTTCTTGATCTGCTAAATTCGCAAATTGATTCCTCAAATGTGATTTGGGTTCTTCACTGTCTTCTCTGTGTCATGGGGGTGATGGCTGTCCCCTGCTCCAAGCGTTCCACTGATTGTCTTGCAACAGTTTGACTGATGATTTGTCTAATGATTTCGATGAGTGTTCCTGTACTTCTGTAGTTGAGTGATGTCAAATCAATTGCATGCTCAGTCATAAAACAGAAGCACTATATTCTTCAATAAAATGTGTGGATGATAAGACAGACAAAGAAGAAAACCACAAAAACTTTGAAAAGAGATATGTCTACACTAGTATGTAGATGTTGCAGGGCCCCCTGTGATGTATGATGCAAAATGATGGTGGGGAATGATATGAAATGCGTGATCAGGATTGGCTCCTAACTCTAGGAGAACAGGAGGAGGGACAAGAGAGGGATCATTGTAGTATTGATATAACAACTCCCTGAAAAGAGAAGGAGGATACTTAATGCGGTATCTCATATCTTGATTTCTCCACCATTCGGACCTAGGATCTGGAAAAATCCACAGAGGGAAGCATTCATAGTTTGTAGAAGGTTCACTTCTACACTGTATGATGATGCATGTGCCAAGCTAAAAGGTGACAGTGAAGATGGGTGGTGGAGGGGCAAGTGACTGGAAGGAGAGAGTAAAAATATATGTTTAGACCCTCATCTAAAAGCTGCTCTGTTCTAGAGTGAGTGTGATGGGGACGAAGGTGGCATGTGGAAGGGATGGGTGGTCCCCAAGCTGTCAGAAGACCCACCGAGTTTCCAGGAATTGTCTGATCAAAGGTGGTCCTCCCAGAACATCCATGATTGCATATTGATCTCTCTACTCCAAGTGTCCACCACATGTGTGCTGTGGAGGATGTCACTGGGCAAGAGGTGGAGGTGTATGGGGCAAACACTATAAGATCCAACAACAAGTTGGAGGGTAGAGGCAGGTGAGCAAGGGACATATATTTTAGTCCACAAGCTGCAAGTACACTCACTCTTGTGTTTTTGCCACTTGCAGTGACAACAATGAGCGAGAGGAGGGCAGGGGAAAAGTTGAGTGCAGTAGAAACGGTCTTGTTTGCATTTGCATTTGTGAATGAAGCCTATGGTGTAGAAGGGGTGGCAGACAAATTGGAGGTGAAAACACCTGTCTGTGGGAAAGGGGGGAATGGGAAAAGTGTGGTGGGGGAGGGAGTTCTGATCAATTGTGAGGCTGATGCTTTGTTGAAGCTGAACAACTGAAGAAAAGACTAAAACAAACAAAAGGACGATTGTGCTTTGACTAGTGGATATCCCAGATATATAATCAGTTAAATAAGACAGAAAGAAGACTAGAAGGTATTGCACCTAGTGGATATCCCAGATGATCAGAACTGGGGATATAACACAAAGTGGACTATGCTATATATACTACCCTAAAGAGTGTACAGACCATGCTGTACAGTATAGGGCCAGAGAATGAGAGAGTAAAGTAATGACATCATATCTAATAATAGAGGGGACATGTAAGTGCTGACTGAGGCTCCACAGTAACTGTGGGAATGATTGGTGATATTCCACAGCATGTGTGAGAAGGATTGGTGAGCACACACAGTAAGTGTGATAAGAATGAGTCATAACTAAATATAGAATGGTCTGATCAGAGATTGGATGACATACATGTCATCAGCCAATAAAGATGAAGAGAAGGAATGCATGACCATGGGAATCACTTTGATAGATCAGGAGCAATTGTAAGATCTATGACGATGGAGGCATAAGAAAATAGAGGAAAATGAAGAGAAAAAAATAGAGAAAATAATAGTAGCCTGACAGGTGGTGGCATGGCATGAGGAGGAGTGACCAGAGGGACAGGATAGTGGATGACTGGAGGAGGAGTGGCAGGAAACTGCACAGTAGGTATGTCATCCAGCATCATATCAGGAGGTGTGACCACAACAGGAGGAACAACCACGTAACAGGTGGTTAAGGAGGGGTGACTGGTCATGCCAGGAAAGGTTCTGATGCAGGTAGTCTGATGGCAATGGTGACAGGTGGAGGAGGAAGGGAGCCTCCAGCAATAGCTGTTTGGGGCCCAGGTGCATCATCATTCATTGTCCACATCATCATTGCTGCCAGAGGAGGAAGAGCCTCCATCATCTGATGCATCAGGAGGTATAACTGGTGGATCAGGTGGAAACACATTGAAAACCATTGGTGCCATCACAGCTTCAATAGCAGGAAAAACCCCTTCATAAAAAATGGCATCACAACTCACAACCATATGTTGAGTGGTTCTGTCCAAAAAAGCCAGCCTTTCATACCCAATTCATACCTGATAAAGGTGAGAGATTTTGCATGAGGATCTAGCTTGGACCACTGATGATCTGGAGTCTTTACCCAGGCTCTGCATGTTACGAGGCACTTGCTTTGGCACCTCATAACGCGTTTTCTTTTTCTTTTTTTCTTTTTTCTTTTATCTTACTTACTATAGTAAAGTGTAGTATTATTACTACAAGTGTGAGCTTAGCTCCACTTTACTTAGTAAGGACTCTCCTCTTTCTTTTTCTCTTTTATAGTATTTAAGTATTCACATACTTAAGTGTGAGCTTAGCTCCAAGTACTATATTAGACTTATCTTTTTCTCTTTTCTCTTTCTTTTATTTATTATAACATTTACTTGCTAAGGACTATTACTATACAAGTAGCAAGGACTCCTTTTTCTCACTCTTATTTACCTTTGTTTATCTCAAGTTCATTTCATGCTTGTGGCTGAGCCACTTATATCACATGGACATGTACTTACTGCACATTACTGCGCATTATCATTTACTTACTGCGCAATACTGCACAACCTTACTATACTTAGATCTCCAGTTTTGTATAAATAGTTGACAGACTGGCAGTCTTAAACCCCAGTCTTGTCAACTTTGCAATCTAGGGATTCTCCTTACACTGTGCTTGACCTAAGCTCATTACAATCTCACTTCATTTCTCTAAGAACTAAGTCTAAGATCTCTAAGCCACTAAACATCACTAAACAACATCTTACACTCGTCACTCTGGATCCTCGTATCGTTATTGGCAGAATTATCCTCCTAACCATCTCGTTGATTCCACTCTTCATCGTCATCAGGAACCTCTATTACGTCCATCAAACTCAGATCCAAACTTTGGTTACCAGGAGTAACATTATAGACCTTCCCTAAGACCGTCCAATAGGCCGCTCTTAGCACTTTGACAAGACTCTGCACTCCTCCTAACAAACCACACATGCTTCTAGGAAGCACATACCCTCACCACGGATTCAAATCTCCATGGAGATTATCATCAACAACTCCTCCCTGCCAACGCTATCTCCTTAGACGTAACCGACCGCTTGTGGCCCGATTACCTCCAATACAACAGCACCAACAAACTCTTTTACATCAACAACCAACTTGTTTACTTCACCTGTACCAATCAAGAACCCCAGACAGCCTATCATAATGGGAACCCAATTGTTACCAATACATCGCTTCTATCAGCAAACATCCACCGAGAAATCTCACTAGATACCAACATCTGTCAACAACATAGACAACTACTTGGAAATCACGTCCCCATCTCACTCAACCAATATACCAATACCAAAGATGAGTTTACGTTCTACAATAAACACAACCAGTGGATCTACGAAGCCTTTGACAACCCAGATGAAAACAAAGTTATCATTTGCTGGGATCCCAAGAAGCTGTTGGACTACAATTATGTCGAAGTATATCCCGAACGAGTATCTGCACTACCCACAATCCCAGAATACTGACAGAGCCTTATCTTGAGATCAAGACCTGAATCTCGCACAAGAACTCCATCAGGACCCCCAGAACCAAGAACACCCATCAACGTTTCAGAACAACTTCCTCAAGTGGAAACATTCTTTACTCCTCAAGCAACAACTTCAGGAGATGAAACCATTACCTCGTCCACCCCTTTCATTCAACCAAGACTCACCCCTGGAATTACGACTTCAGACCCAATTAATCCAACGCCAACAACAAATCACCCGAACCCAAAGAGAATTCAACAATCTATACCAAGAATGGCAAACACGTCATCCACTTCCTCTAAGGAACCCTGGCTTAATAAACCATCCGAATTCTCTGGAACCGAATCCACCACCAAAGACTTTATCCGAAAGGTTAAACTCCATTTCTTTACAAAAACTTTCAAAGATGATACAGATAAGATCGCCTTTGCATTATCTTTCTGCAAAGAAGGAACAGTTGCTGGAACATGGGCCAGACAAATCATTGATCAGCTCACCACTTCCTCTTCAACACTCACATGGAAGCAGTTCAAGGACCAATTCGGAAAGAAGTTCTACCCAACTAACGAAGGGGAGTTATCACACAACAACCTGGATAGGTTAGTCCAGGGAAGAGGCACAGCTTCTGAATACATCACTGTATTCAATTCCATTGCTGACACTACAGGTTATAATGACATAACCAACATCGAGAAATTCAAGAACGGTCTTAGGAAAGACATCAAGGATACCATCATGACAACCAGGGACGTATTACCAACTACCTTACAAGAATGGCAAAACCTTGCCATAAGGTTAGATCAGAACAAGTCCAACAATGACTTCCAGAACAGTATTCGATCCAGACAAGGCGGACAATTCCTATACCCCAATGATCTACTCAAAGGGGATATCAAATCCTGTACACAGAAATTAAACCCTCACTCTATTTGCACAATAGAAGACTTCTCTCCCATGGAAACATTCCAAAAAGAAGTATTCACACACACTGGATTTACTGGGAATGGAAGGATATCTGATGAAGAATGTGACAAAAGGAAACAAGAAGGAGCTTGTTTCAGATGTGGTATCAAAGGACATTTCGGCAAAGAATGCAATGTCAAGTGTGACCAGAATTATGGAATACCCAAGCCCGCTTATGCAATAAGGGGAACCCAAGTACACGACGAAGAAGAAGACCCCATGATAACCATTTCCTGCGCCCTCATGAAATTATCTGACAAAGACAAAGCAGAAATGCAAGATCTCTTCAGAACCACTCAGAATTTTTAAAGGCTCCTAAGTCAGCAACGGACAAAGGAGTAACTGATTACAAATTGGACATTGCAAGCAGGAACTCAAATTTGGACAATGAACTGTACATATTGTTCTCAAAATACAATGGTTCTCCATCCATTCACATTCCTGTCGAAATCTCCATAAGAAATCAGAAAGTCGCCACCAAAGTGTTAATAGACAGTGGAGCAACCAGAATCTTAATCCATCAAGATTTCGTACAACTACATCACCTACCAACCCAGAAACTCGAACATCACATACCAGTAAAGAACATCAACAGAAAGAAGAACATTGGCGGAGATATCACACATACCTGTCATATCACCCTGGAAATCAAGAAAGTGAATGTAAAACCCCATATAGAAACAAACCAATTCTATATCACCGATCTAGGAAAAGAAGACATCATCTTAGGAACAGACTGGTTACGACAACATAACCCCAACATAGATTGGACCAAGGACACAGTATCATTCTCATGATGTCCATCAGAATGTCAACAAAACCAAGTCACCACTCAGTCATTTTCTGAAGAAGAAGACCAAATCAACATAGAAGATCAATGGATGATCAACGGTTTAGATCTTTTTTGCACCACCCTATCCACACAAATCGCCATGAATAACCAATGCAACAGAAAAGGAATGGAATTAGTCCCAATCCATTATCACGATCTAGGGAAAGTTTTTAATGAAGAAGCTTCTACCCATCTACCCAAGCAACAATCATGGGACCATGCCATAGATCTAAAACCCGAAGTAGAACCCTATACTGGAAAAGCATATCCCATCGATAACAAACAACAAGAAGCCCTTCATACATTCATCTCCGAAAATAGCAAAAAGGGATATATCTGCCCATCAAACTCTCCATGGGCGGCTCCATTTTTCTTTGTAGGAAAAAAGGATGGCAAATTATGTCCCTGTCAAGATTATCAAAGATTAAATGAAAGAACCATTGCTAACAAATATCCCCTACCCCTTATTCCGGAACTCATCAACAAACTCAAAGGGGCTACGATATTTACCAAACTCAATCTCAGATGGGGTTACAACAACGTACACATCAAAGATGGAGATGAACACAAAGCCGCATTCATAGCCGATGGGAAATTGTGGGAACCTACTGTAATGTTCTTCGGACTCCAAAACTCCCTGGCTACATTTCAATCAATGATGAATGCACTCTTCAAAGACCTAATTACCGCCAGCCATGTCATCATTTATATGGACGATATCCTCATCTTTTCAAATGATCTACCAGAACATCAGAAACTAGTCCGCCAAGTTCTCAAATGTCTCATAGATGAAGACCTCTTCCTGAAACCGGAAAAATGTTTCTTCGAGAAAGAATCAATCGAATACCTCAGTATGATCATCTCCCATGATCAAGTTCACATGGACCCCACAAAATTATCAGCAATTACCAAATGGCCTATTCCAAAGAAAGTAAAAGACATCCAATCATTTTTAGGGTTTGGAAATTTCTATCAACGCTTTATCAAAGATTTCACCAAAATGACCAAACCTCTCACGGAATTAACACGTAAAGATCAACCATGGGAATGGACAGATCTCCAACAAACGGCATTTGATCAGCTAAAGACAGCATTTACAACCACCCCAATACTGTTAATACCCGATTTTGACACCCCTTTCAAACTCGAAACCGATGCCTTGGATTTCGATTATGGGGCCATACTATCCCAACAAGGTCCTGACTCTCACTGGCACCCAGTCGCATACCTATCCAAACAAATGATACCACCGGAATGTAATTACATCATTTATGACAAAGAACTCCTCGCCATCATTCATGCCTTGGAAACATGGTGCCATTACCTCGAAGGAAGCCCTCACCCTGTCAAGATTTGGTCTGATCACAAGAATCTTGAATATTTTTCCATGGCCAAACAACTTAACCGACATCAAGCTCGTTGGAGCTTATTCCTCTCCTGTTTTAACTTTTCGATTTCCCACTGCCCAGGAACCCTCAATAAAGCTGATTGTCTGACCAGGAGGCCAGACCATGAGGAGGGGGTAATTTCAGACAATTCTGACATCACAGTACTAAATCCAAAAGTATTTCAAATAAATGCTACAGGAAGACACCTGACACCCACTCAATCAAAAAATATCAGACAACAAATTATCGAACAACTGAAAACCAACACACTTTCCCAAGAAATGTTCCAGAAGATCAAAAACCTTGGACCTTGGAAATTAACACAAGGCATCCAAGAATGGAACTACAAAGATGAACTTCTTCTTTTCCGCGGAAAAATCTATATCCCAGACAATAAGGAACTTCAAAAAGAAGTTGTACATTGTTACGAGGCACTTGCTTTGGCACCTCGTAATGGTTTCTTTTTTTCTTTCTTTCTTTTTCTTTTCTTACTTACTAGTAAAGTGTAGTATTATTACTACAAGTGTGAGCTTAGCTCCACTTTACTTAGTAAGGACTTATCATTTTCTTTCATCTTTTATAGTACTTAAGTATTTACATACTTAAGTGTGAGCATAGCTCCAGGTACTATATTAGACTTATCCTTTTCCTTTATCTTTCTTTTATTTATTATAACATTTACTTGCTAAGGACTATTACTATACAATTAGCAAGGACTCTCTTTTCTCGTTCTTATTTACCTTTGTTTTTCTTAAGTTCAATTCGCGCTTGTGGCTGAGCCACTCATATCACATGAACAGTTATTTACTGCGCCTTACTGCGCATTATCGTCTACTTACTGCGCTTTACTGTGTAACCTTACTATAGTTAGACCATGGATCTTGTATAAATAGTTGACAAACTGGCGGTCTTAAACCCCAGTCTTGTCAACTTCGCAATCTAGGGATTCTCCTTTTCTGCGCTTGACCTAAACTCACTATCAACTCGTTTTTCTCTAAAGAACTCAGTCTAAGAACTCTGAAAGTCACTAAGACGTCTTACACTAAGTCAAACTGGATTCCCGTATCGTTATTGGTGGAATTATCCTCATAACCATCTCGTTAATCCCACTCTTCATCGTCATCCGGAACCTCTATTACGTTCATCAAACCAATATTCAAACCTTGGTTACCAGGAGTAACATTATAGACCTTCCCTAAGACCGTCCAATAGGCCGCTCTTAGCACTTTGACAAGACTCCACACTCCTCCTAACAACCAAACGTGCTTCTAGGAAGCACGTACCGCCAACACGGATTCTAATCTCCACGGAGATTATCATCAACAACTCCTCCCTGCCAACGCTATCACCCTAGAAGTAACCGACCGCTTGTGGCCCGATTACCTCCAATACAACAGCACCAACAAACTCTTTTACGTCAACAACCAACTCGTTTACTTCACTCGTACCGGTCAAGAACCCCAGACAGCATATCATAACGGATATCCTATTACCATAAACGCACCACTTCTCTCGGCAAATATCCACCGAGAAATCTCGCTAGATACCGACGT
>QLPN01002039.1:0-17852 GCA_003314395.1 Albatrellus ellisii | reverse complement strand
AGTAAAGCGCAGTAAGTAAACGATAAAGTGCAGTAAGGCGCAGTAAGTAAATGTTCATGTGATATAAGTGGCTCAGCCACAAGCGCGCAATGAACTGGAGATAAACAAAGGTAAATAAAGACAAGAAAGGAGAGTCCTTGCTAATTGTATAATAATAGTCCTTAGCAAGTAAATGTTATAATAAATAAAGAAAAAAGAAAAAGATAGGTCTAATATAGTACTTGGAGCTAAGCTCACACTTAAGTATGTAAATACTTAAGTACTATAAAAGAGAAAAGAAAATGATAAGTCCTTACTAAGTAAAGTGGAGCTAAGCTCACACTTGTAGTAATAATACTACACTTTACTTGTAAGTAAGATAAAAGAAAAAGAAAAAGAAAACGAAACCGTTACGAGGTGCCAAAGCAAGTGCCTCGTAACACTTTCCCTACCAAACCCCAAGGAGAGTTAATGCCTAATGAAATTCCCTCACACCCTTGGCAGATCATCTCCACAGATCTTATCATCAAATTGCCTGAAAGCCAAGGCAATGACTCTATTCTCATGGCCATGGATTGTTTTACCGAAATGATTCATGCTATTCCCACTATGGAGACAATTATGGCAGAAGGAGTTGCATGCCTTATGAGAGATCATGTTTGGAAACATCATGGTCTTCCAGAGAAGGTATTATCAGACAGAGGACCTCAATTTGCATCACAAGTTATGCACAAATTAAATCATTTATTGGGGATTCAAACAGCTACATCTCCAGCTTATCATCCTCAAACAGATGGACAAACAGAGTGGATAAATCAAGAAATTGAACAATATTTCCACATCTTCATTAACCATCGACAGAATGATTGGGCAAGCTGGTTGCCTATGGCCAAATTCACATACAATAATCACATTCATTCAGCAACAAAATATTCACCATTTATGCTGAACTATGGACAAGACCCTCAAATGGGCCATGAACCTCATACATCTACCAGGATTGATTCAGTGGACAAGTTTGTAGCAGGCCTCAAACGCATCAGAGAAGAAGCAGAGGTGTCGTTGAAGAAAGCAGCAGACAATATGAAGAAGTTTTATGATGAACACCAAGGCAAAACTCCAGTTTATGCCATTGGAGATAAAGTTTGGCTTGAAGCCACTAATATCAACACAGGCAGACCAATGAAGAAATTGGATCACAAACATCTTGGACTGTATGAAGTACTTGAAGTACTTTCAAACAATGCATATCATCTCAAACTCCCCAAGACAATGAAAATTCATCCAGTTTTCCATGTTGTCAAACTTCATCCTTTCATCAAAGATGTCATCATTGAACAAGAAATTTGTCCTCCTCCCCCTCCTCCCATCATCAAGAATGGCGTTGAAGAATATGAAGTCAAAGAAATTCTCAACAGTCGTCTTTCTCATGGTAAAGTTCAATATCTGGTCAAATGGAAGGACTACCCTGCTGAGGAAAATTCTTGGGAACCTGCTTCAGTGTTGATGGAAGATGTTCCTGATATGCTCAAGAGGTACCATAAAGAACTTCCTCAAGCAATACATTCAGTAGCCATTTATTCCCTTTACCAGATGGAATATTCACCCAAGATGATGGCTCAACCACATTATGCTCAACAACTTCAAGAAACACCCATTCCCATACCACCAGTTCTTGATGAAGGATATGAGGAAATACCTTTTGGTATCATTGAGGATGAAGATGACTTTACAGATGAAGATGATGATGATGGAGTTATTACTCCCAAATCATACAAAGATTTGAAAGAATTACCCAAGTCTTCCTCCATCATTCCTCTCTCTCCATCACTCTTCCCTGGCATTCCTTTCAAATCCATGGAAGGAGAAGAAGATATCTGCCATGTGTGTTCATCTCCATTCTTTGCTCATTGAGACGTCTCACCTTAAGAAGGGGGTATTTGTCAGGCCACTATTATTTTCCCTATTTTTCTCTTCATTTTCCTCTATTTTCTTATGTCTCTATCATCATAGATCTTACAATCACTCCTGATCTATTGAAGTGATTCCCATGGTCTTATATTCCACCTCTTCATCCTTATCAGCCAATGACACATATGTCATCCAATCCCCAATCAGCCCATTCTATTTTTAGTTATGACTTGTTTTCTCACCCTTACTGTGCATCCTTCTCACACCTGCTGCAGAGTATCACCAATCACTCCCACAGTTACTGTGGAGCCTCAGTCAGCACTTACACATCCCCTTTATTATTAGATATGACATCATTACTATTGTTTCTCATTCTCCAGCCCTATACTGTACTGCATGGTCTGTGCATGCTTCAGGGTACTATATATATATAGGACTCCTAGTAGTTTATTCCCCAGTTCTGATCATCTGGGATATCCACTAGGTACAGTACTCTCCTCTCCTCTTATTTACTATATGCTAATATATCTGGGATATCTGCTAGTCAAAGCACGATTGTCCTATTTGTTTGTTTTTAGCTTTTTCTTCAGTTGTTCAGCTTCAACATAGCATCAGCCTCACAGAGGGGCTACAAAACAACAACAACAAAGAAGAAAGGGGCCTCTTATCTGTTGGAATTGCCAAAAAGTTGGTCACAAGTGAACTGATTGCATGAAACCTTATCACCTTCAAGCCTCAACATCCACCTGACCATCATCCTACCCACACAACAAGAAGTATCTTTGTTGTCTGGAATGTCACAAATGGAATGATGAACACCTCATCACATGTATTCAAGGTCAGGAGCAATGGCATGTCAGTCTAGCAGAAGAAGGTTATGGAGATGACAGGTATGAAGGGAATGACACTGATGCATATGATTGAAGGTCCCTTTTTTGAGGCAAAAAAGGCATAGGGAGGGGCTATTGTCAGGACTCAGGATTACACACTGGCACTCTACTTTTTCTATCTGTTTCTCTGTCATTCTACTCCACATACACATGGTAGTGGAGTAAGACTCAAGGGCATAACCCCTTGAGAATCATGCCTATTTGTTTCATCAGTCATCACCGCAGTAGCTACAATTACTATAAAGAAGACTTACTATGCATCGAGGTAGTACATCTCAACCTCCTTCATTATACTTGCTTTCTTGTGGTCTTTACCAATCACAGCTTGTTGTTCACGCGTTCGCCTCGGAGGCTCCAGTATCCTTGTGTATAGGTGTTTGGCTGCTCGTGCACGCTAAACCCTAACAGATACCAGTCGTGGGCGAAAACACCGACTAACATTCTAGATATATGAACAACACATACATTCCTATAAACGTCTACACAGACCTAAGAATCTGGCCCCACTACATTCCGTCACCTTTGCTCATGCAGATGGAAGGGTTGGTATCTCGCTGACTGATTGCACAGGCAGAAAAACCAATACGCTTCGGGACTTGACAAATTATACAGTACTTGATCGATGGTTGTAGATTGCACGATGTATAAGCCCGTTGTACAGTAAGTAATATAAGTCGAAATGAGAACAGCGAGACCGTTGTGTGCGACATCAGAGGAAAAGGGGTTTGAAGTATCCGACAAAGTATACAGTACAGTAGACGACCTACAAATGCATTTACAAGTCAGAATTCAGTATTCTTCAAGTCAAGTACCACAAGTCGACCAGAATTCGTAACCAACATGACACTATCCCGCAAAATAGCAATGCTCTTGTTGAGCGCTAGGTGTAAAGGTCTGTGCCTTGGCGGGAGCCAGCACACTCGCCGCTCGTCATCCACTCCTCGAACAAGCCAGATCCAGCCGTCGTCTCGCAACCTCAACAATGTCCCCAAAGAGGGAGGCACAAGGTCATCGGCGGCACATGGGGGGCGGAACTCGGGGGGTATTAGGAAGACACCGTGGTCCGTGAGTATGTATCTGTGGCCATCGAAGAAGGAGCAGAGTGTCGTGCGATGCAAGGTGTCGCATTTGAAGAGCTGGTGGGCATGCTTGGTCGACCTTACGGATCCTACGTCCCAGACATGCACCACACCGTCCCAATAGCCTGTCAGCAGCCGTGTCCCATCCGCAGCCCAGGCAAGGGTTGTTCCTGGATAAAATTTGCCTTCAGGCTGCATAAAAACCTCTTCACCTGAGATAGCGTCCAGCAGGCCAAAGCCCTCCCTGGCTATCCACGCGACCAGGTCATGCTGTGGGGAAAACTCCATGCATATGATTATTTGCTTTGAATCATCTTGCGTGACATATGGTCCCGAGTCCCACACATGGGTGTGATGGTCCAGGTCCCAGAGCTGAATTATGTTGTCTTTACCCTGACTGGCACATGCGACGCGTCTGCTATCAGAGCGAAATGAGAGTTGGTCGGCATTCCCAGTCGTCTTGAGCCTGTCATGCAGCCGACCAGACTGCAAGTCGTAGATGTCAATGACTTCAGACTCCACGCTGTATACCGCGAGAAATGTGTCGTCCGGGGAGATCACCATATTCATGTCAGGCTCGGTTTGCAACTTGAACACCTGCTTGTTTGACTCCACCATCTGAACCTCGACAGTCCCATCAGAGGAGCTCGTCGAAAACATAGTTCCGAGCGGGGACAGGGCAAGGCGGTAGGCGAGGTGATCCTTGCGTGGTGACTCGGCGACATTCAGATCCCACAAACGTATGGACCCGTCGAAAGATCCCGACGCTAGAAGTGATCCAACAGGAGAGAACTGGACTGTCAAAACCGGGAGCACCTGGGATTCGAACTGATGGGTTTGCTTCCAAGTCCGAGCATCCCAGACCGTGCAAAACCTCAAGGTGGGGTGAGAAGCAATAGCCAGGTGTGCCGAGTCCGGCGAGAAGGAGAGTACATTTCCATACAAGTATGGATCAACGTCGCGTGGGCTTGCGCTGATCGTCGTTTGCACTGTCCATGCCTGTGCATCCCAAACCGTGATGACATCTCCAGCCTTGGGCAAAGACGCCGCGAGCTTCTCATTCGGTGCCAGGGCAAAGGCTCTAAGCTCTCCAAGACGCTGCTCAATACAGGAATATGAATCCAGTTCCCAGAATGTTACGGATCCCCCCAGCGATGCGACCACAAGCCCATTTGGGGGAATGAATGCCAACGATATCAAATCTTCGGCTGTTTGAAACACCTTCTCAGCCCTGTCAGTGGCGTCAATCGACCAGATATGGACCTCCCCTCTATGGTCTCCGGATGCTATACGTCGACCATTCGCCAAGAACGCAATACACCGAACTTTCACCGAATGACCAGCATACGTGCCGACTTGCGAACCCGTTGCGATGTCCCAGATCATGACATTGTCGTAACCTGAGGCAATGTGCGTGCTATCAGGCGAGTATGTGACTACAGGGCCATATGACCGATCACTGTAGCCCTCCATGATCTGCAGAGAAGCTCCCGTTTGAACGTTCCATAGCCGGAGGGTGCCATCCAGTGAACCAGAAACCAGTCGCCCTCCATCTGCAGAAAAGCTGATAGACTGACATGTGCGAGTGTGCCCCTCTAGTACACGCACACATGCACCCCATGACTGCTCTCGTCCTTCCTTGACTTCGATGCGCGATCGTAACTTTGGTCCATACACCTGTAATAGTCGAGACTCGAGAGGCAGGAGTGGTACGACATAGTGATGCAGCTGCAAACACCCCACACTGATCGCTGGGTGGAACTCGCGCGTCATCCTCGCGCAGTTACCGAGAAGGCTATCAATCTCAGTCAACGGAGGCACGACATTCTATTCCCAACCAGCATTGTTTGTTAGCTAATCTTGCAGAGAAATCAGAGATGTCTCACCTTGACTACCCTTTGCGCCAACTGCAGCGCAGTGATCGCATCACCCAATATGCCCAACAAGCTCATCACCTCTAACCAATTCAGCAACTGATTTGAGCAAAAGCTGAGGAGGAGGTCTAATATCGTATCGCAGATGTTACTACTCGACAGGTGAGATGCCCAATATCGGCATGCATATTGCATGTGTGCAGGAATACGAGCTGCGATGCGGGTTGACAAATTGGCGATCTCGTGATTGCAGATCGATGGGTCACCTATCCTGCACATGTCTGGTGAGAGACTGTGCAGGACCTGCAAGCAGCGCTCAGCAAGCGAGCTATGCTGAAGTCGCGAGTTGACAACAAAGTTGGTATCATCGCATCGATCACTATCTATCAGGAAGTCATGGAATGACGGATGAACCAGTCGAATAGGGCCACCAGCATCTGGTACGATCGCAATGGAATGCAAATGGTGAAGCGTTGAGTGCACTGTGCCCTCTTCCAGGTCAAGTAAACCTTCCAGACTCTCGGGATCGAGTGGATTGAAGAGCAGAACAATTGTCCCCAGAACGTTTCGAAGACTGTCCCGCTGCTCGTCGCTGATGTCAGGGAACGCCTCGCGGAGCACTGTCAGGTACAGCCCATCAAGATGACGATGGGGAGAGGTCGCAGACTTGGAAATGTATGTCGTGGAGAACATGATTCTGAGCTGCCGTTTTGGGTTACTGGCATTGCGATCTTCTATGAAATTCGCTACGGTCGCTGCGAAGATAAATAGTCCTCCAGATTCCTCAACCAATCGAGCTATTTCTTCACCCGACGGCCAGTTTGTCAATTGAAATGACCGTGCGATACACGAAAGCCTTTCCCTCAAGTAGACACGAATGTCCTTCTGTGAGATATGCTGTGGAATGCTATGCAGAACCAGTGCGTTTGTTTCTTTCATCAGACCTGTGCTGTAAAAACCCCGCTCGACGTTTGCGACCGGTCGACTCGTGATGAGGAAATTGAGGGAAGGAAGACGGTTAGCGAATACGGACAGAGCCGATAGGATCGTCGACGTCGCATTCTCTTCCTTACATTCGTCAAGAGCATCGATCACGATGAGGCATTGTGGAAATGGCTCATCACGTGTCACAGCCTCCAATGGCTCTATGATAAGCTTTCGAAGCTGCATTGATGGGGATGCAGACTGAAGGTCGGCGTCCTTGCACATCGCATTGGAGACATGGTCTTGGAACATGGGATGGAACGAGCAGAGCTGATACGCAATCGTGGGGAATATCAGGCCGACATTGCTGCAGTCAGCGTCGTCCCTTGAGCAAAAGAAGGATGCACCAAGCTCTCCGATTTCGTCATAGTGGTGAGCGATCGTTTGAGCGATCGTTGATTTGCCGGTCCCTGCTACGCCATCCAGCCAGAAGATCCGACCTTGACGATTGCCTTCGGTTCGCAAAGCCTCCTTTGTCCCGAAAGGTTCTCCCTGAAACCAATGATGAATAGTATCCAGGATCTCTGTCCTTGTACCCTCCGCGCATTTAACTCGTTTTGTTCCCTGGTGGAATTTTGCTGCGCGTGCGTACCGAGGCATCAGTTTACCTTGATTGCGTTTCAATGACACGTATGACATCACAAGCAATGCTTCACGTACCCGGCGTGGCCATCTAAGCCCATGATTAGCCATGCTGATACTTTTGTGAATGAATATAAATGACGCACCTGCGCTGCAACCTTTTCCATTCTGTCAAAACCTCCGTGGATTTCCCGAACTTCCGTTTGCATTTCCTGCATATACATTAATGAGACACGTGAGGACGGCCATGTGTTCCGACGCACCTCAACTCTGCTCTCTATCATCAACACACTTTCTACCTGTAGCAACCCTCAGACATAGCTTGGTCTTCGGCGTTGCCATACGATTGCTTACCAAAAAACTGTCAATGAGCCCCTTGAGCCTCTGCAGATAAGCTGCTACTCTTGGGGCATCTTTGTCTGCGGTAAAAACACGAGCGAGTTTCGGTCGTCGCTTGAGCTGCTGAAGGTTCTTCGTCATCTCGACGATCGACCTACATGTCCCATGCGGTTAAGTCTTCATTGGCACAAACATGGTATGAAAAGGAAGGGAAATAATTACCCGGCAAAGTAATCTATACGCTGACGGAGCGCGGGCGGGCACGCCTCAGCATTGAGCAGTGGGCCCTGGAGCATGGCAACAAGTCTGGTGAAAGACGACGTTAACTCGGCGATACCTTCGGTGTTCTGAGCATCTTTCTGTCCCCCAGAAATCAACGGCCACTGAGATACGACAAGATTGATGCTCAGAGAAGGTCCGCACCTCGATCATTTCCATAACATTGAGGAGGCCGGAAGCGGCAGAGCAGAGAGGAGTGAATGCAGAGGACGCCTGCACCAGGAATTGTAGGACAACTGAAGGCCGAGACGCCATGATAGGACCGCCGAACGTCGTGGGAGTTGAGGATCCAGGATCGGAGGGGATTGAGGACATGGTCGTAGAGAGAGGACAAGTTGGGTGGTCGTTATCAATGGATCGGAGATGAGGTGAGCGCCCAGACACGGCGGTTACACAACCTTCAAATACATAACAGGCTTCACATAAGGAATTGCAACTGTAGACGACTGATTACAGACGCCCTCGCTCAATACTCGCAAATATTTTAATCGATGAGTCGATATAGTAGCTGACGCCCCGCTCCCCTGACCGTGCACCTTTTGTCCTTTCTCGTAGCAGAATCATCTTGTACTGTACATCATCTCTGTCTCAGGCGACGTAGTGCTATCCTGTCATACTTTTTCGTACCTCTCCGTCCAAGTGTTTTCTGCTTTCCAGCAGGTTCCCATCACTTCGCCCTTCTTCCATAAGACGTCGTGCATCTTAGCAGTCCGCCATCGAACGCGACAGCATGTGCTACATCCAGAAGCGATTATGGGCACAGGTAGTGTGTGTTACGAACTAGTACGGCAATCGGCCGGCTATGATCGTACTGGAGCGGATGAGAGACTCAGAGCGTAACACGCAGTGAGAACACAACAGATGATTGACAGATAAGCAGGGAACTGGACGCTAGGTAGTACAGGAGACTAAGCTGGAGTTCTGTAAGTAAGATGGCGTCCCTTATATAGTGTACAATCCTGAGTCTGGGAATATTCTATCAGGATAAGTATAGTACAAGGCTGTGGAAATGGAAAGTTCTAGTAATGCTGCACAAAGGTGGTTTGTAAGTAAGAAGTTGCTGCGGCGCAGTAGAACTAGTAAGAAAAGAAAATCGTAACAGTGTGGTAGAGAACTGGGTGCATGATAAACTATGTGGATGTGCCATTCATTGAGAACGTGGCGGACATGTCAGCTTCAGCGTGTGTTCTCATTCAGTTCTGTATGTATGTCTTGTGCAGGCCACATTATACTGGGTGAGAGGGTGATCATGGTCAATGCTTCAATCACTTCATCAGTCTGACAATGAGGCCGATTTGCCACATACAAATATAATGCAACCCGAAGTTGAAAAGTGTGTGCCAGTCCCATGGCCTATGACTGTAGATGAAGACAAATAGTAACTCCCCAATTGTTATGGACTAGTGCAGCAAGATGGCTGGCTATGAGCATACTGGATCAGATAAGAGACTCAGAGCATAGCATGTGTACTGAGAACACAGCAAGAGGATCAAATAGACAAGAGTTGCACACTGGGAAGTACAAGAGACTAAACTAAGGATCTTGTAAGTATGGTGAACCCTTTATATAGTACAAACATAAGTCGTAGAATATTCTATTATGGTAATGGGTCAGGCCATGTCATGATATGTGGAATGTTCCAGAGGTACTACACAGTAGTTTGTAAGTAGAAGAGCTGCTGTGGTGCAGTAGGCTGGTAAATGTAAGCAAAGAAGAAAGAAAATCATAACATGACCCCCTGGCTACTGTGTAGCATCCATGATACACCTAGTCATGTGTGTGCCCTTCGTTGACCTCATAGTCATAATATTCCAGCAAGAAATCATGTCTATTGATATACTCCACTGGACAAGACAATGTGGATGTGAGTGGGTATGGGGTAGGACATCATTGAGGCTGGGGGGTGGCATGTTGTTGGGGGCAATTGACCTTTTTATGACCAGTACACTTGCAAATCCAGCATCAACAATAAGAAGGGTGGGATTGATGGGTGGATGCTGGATGCTGGGTGTGACTAGTGTTAGTGTGTGAGGCCATATAGGGAAGCATGTGTTGGTAGGTGTCTGCATTGACTAGGCGATTGGTGATCTGGTGCAACTTGTGGCATCTCTGAGCATGAATTTGTTGTAGATGATAGTCGAGAGGGTTGAGTTGTGTTACACAATGATGCCAATTGGCATACCGCTTGATGTCATCCCAAACCCCTCTGTCTCCAATGAATATAGCTGCAGTCTCAGCATCAAGTCAAGAATGGGGATTGTTAATGACATGACTGAACTCAAGAGCAATTTTGTAGTCAGTGTGAAGATGATGACCTAAGACTGGCTGGGTGTGAGGGAGAGTGTCAGGATAGTGGAGGGATGATGGGGTGTGATGAAGACAACCAAGCATGTCCAATATATATGTAGTGGGGAGGTCAGATAATGATTGGATTCTAAAAATAATGGGGGGAATAAGTCCAAATGGACAGGGATCAAATTCATATTCTGATTGTAAAGCAGGCATAGGAGGGTGTGGAGATAATGCAGTAGAGTCATCAGATGTGGGAAAAGGGGAAGGAGACAGCATGTGATATTCAGGTGAAACAGTGTGATAAGAAAGAGGGGGAGATGTAATGTAAGTTCCTAAATCGACATCCATGTCTTCTTCCTTCTCTACCTCTAGTTGTGTTGAGGCTCATGTGGGTTGATGGTCAGGAGAGGGAGGTAAGGGAATGTGTGCAGGATCTGTGGAACTATAGAGGTATTGTTGAGTCCACACTTGTTCTAATCATTCCAAGGCATGAAAGATGATGGCACGTTGTGCTGCCAATGATAAACTTTGGAAATGCTCAACAGTTCCTTGGTAATTGAGGAGTATTCCACATTTGAGGGGAGTGAAGGTGGTGAGTGGTCATGAGTTTGGGAGTTCGATGAACATAAGGTGGAAGGTGTTGATACACTCTGCAGACAAGGGGTTTTGAGCTGGGGATTGTGACATGGTAAAGTGATGAAATGGGATGGAAAATAGTGGAAATCACCCCCCCCCCCCTTTTAAGGGTGACCATGACCCATGGGATGAGGAGGGAGATGGATGGTAAGGGGTTGGGGTGTGGAGGGATGTCAGTGATGGAAGGCAGAGATGTGGGGTGTTAGACATGTGGGAGGCAGGAAGCCACTTGTCATCAGAAGATGGGAAGTGTTTCCAGTGCATGAGGTACTGAAGGTGATTGTGATGGAAGCAAGAATCAAGAATAGATTCAACCTCATGTTGGAGTTCACCATTGACAAGGTCAGGAGGTGGTGGGGAAGGTTTGAAACTGTAAGAAGTGGTGGAGTGATAAGGAGAAAGAAGGGAACCATGGAGAACAGGGTGAATGCATTTCCAGGAAGGGGTAGGGGTTAAACAAAGGCAATAAGAAGAGTTATTAATAACAGAGAGAACAGAAAAGGGGCCATAACAGTGAGGGATGAATTTGCCAGATGGATGTGAAGTGGAAAGGTTAGTGGCATCTAACCAAACTTTATCACCAGATTGATAGGGAGAAGCTGGAGAGACAAGGGGTATATGTGTGAGTGCAGCATTGATATTGTGGCATAGGGTAAGTAAGGCAGTAATATGATTGGAAACAGAGGGAATAGAGACAGGGGAAGGAATGGAAGGGCCAGCAGAAGGATGATATCCCATGAGGGAGAAGAATGTGGTTTGTAATGTACAAGAGTGACAGTAGGAGTTATGAGTGAATTCAGCAATTGGGAGATAAGAGGACCAGTTGTCTTGACATGTGGTACAGAATGCATGGAGGTATTGTTCCAGTTCTTGATTGTAATGTTCTGTTTGTCCATCAGTTTGAGGATGATAGGCAGTAGACATGCTCTGGGAGATGTGAAGAGTGTGAGTAAGAGCACAGGTGAATTTAGAAGCAAACTGTGGTCCACAATTGGAGATGACTTTCTTTGGTAGACCAAATCATTTCCAAACATGTTCTGCATATAGAATGGCAGCTTGTTCCATGGTGATAGAACTGGAACAAGGGGCTAAAACCACAGCTTTAGTAACATCATGATCAACAAAGGCAGCAATAGCATCATATCCATTTGAAATGGGTAGCATGACAATAAAGTCCATGGTGACTGTGGAAAAAGGGTGAGCATTTGAGATTGGATTGATTGTTTGTGGTGGAATGCGAGGTCTGTGGGTGAGGTTCTTCATTGATTGACAGGTAGAACATCCTGAAATGTAATCAAAGACAAATTTGCACATTCCAGGCCATCAAAATGTGTTGACAATGGTATACGTCTACTAGACAGCTCCTTCTCTTTTTGTCTTTGAATACTAAACATGTACACACACACACATACATGACCACACATTACTATAACTAGTTAGTAGTGGTACAAACAACAATAAGAACTCTTTCAGTTCTCCTCTGCACATGGCCTGTTGTCAACAGGTTATGGGCCCTGCCCAGGCCATCTGCATCTACTCAGTCATCCTGCTTGTTTTACTCCTTGAAACTCTCAACCTACACTCAGACTCTGTCCCAAACATTAAAGTCATTGTCCAACCAGTCTTCATTGTCTTAAGCTTAAGCATTTGGTGCCTTGCCACAAAAATCTCCCTCACATCTATCCTTACCACTCCACATATTGATGAACAACTCTCTGAAGAAACAGTCACCAATCTAAATGATACAGACACTAGTCATATCCATAGAATGTCCTCCTCATCTTCCATACTATTGAATGCTCATCATGGCTCTAAGGATGCTTGCTCCTGGATGCTAGATTCAGGTTGTACAGATCACATCACTCTGCACAGGGACAACCTCACTTCCTACATCACTGTCTTTCTCCAGTTGGTAACTGTCAGAAATGGATCTACAATCCCATGCATAGGCAAAGGATCCTGTATTTGTTGGCATATCCTACCAACTGGACCCACTATCATACTCTCCCTCTCTGAAGTGCTGCATGTTCCTAGCACCTCAGGTCACTTTTTGAGCATCAGCAGACTGGATAGTCTTGGCTTCTGCATCAACTACCAGGGAGGAACCTGTACTATCTCCAAGGATGGCCAGGTTTTCAGTGTTGGACATCTCCAAAATGGAACATATTGGATAGACCTCTCACCTGCACCCAGTCTCCATACCCTTACTTCTCCCTCCATACAACTCTGGCATGAACAGCTTGGCCACCTTGCAGAGGCTGTCATCTCCCATATCAAACCTTCATCACTCTCTGGGTTTACTCCACCATCCTCCTCTGCCACATCAAGTCCCTGCACTGGTTGCCTTCAAGGGAAATTTCCCTGATCCTCTTTTTGTCTCTCCCAGGCCCATGCCACTGAAGTGCTTGGTCTCATCCATTTGGACTTGATTGGGCCTGTCAGCATGGCTTCCATTGGTACTGGCAACATCTACATCACCACCTTTATCGACAATTTCTCTGGCTTTGGTACCATTTACCCCCTCCACCATAAGAACCAGCTATTGGAAGCCCTCAACCACTATCTCACATGCATCCACAACCTTTTTGGACAATGGCCCAAGGTCCTGCATACTGACTGTGGTGGAGAATACATCAGTAATGTCACTGTGACTCTGCTGGCTGACCACAGGATTGTGCATCAACTCACTGTACCCTATTCCCTGCAACAGAACAGTCACACTGAGCACTGGAACTGCTCATTGCTTGGCTGTGCACTGTCCATGCTTCATCACTCAGGTATTTCTCCCAGTTTCTGGGAATACGCTATCTGAATGGTGGCACATACTTATAACCTGTTGCCCACCAAGTGTTTGGGATGGCTTACACCCACTGTGCTGTGGTCCCCTGGTCCTACTGTGCCCAATGTCTCACATCCTCAGGTTTTTGGTTGTCATGGTTGGGTTCATGTGCCTGACCACCAGTGTCTGAAGCTTGGTGCTCACTCCCAACCTCTCCTCTTTGTCAGATATGAGACTGGGATGAAGGGCTGGGTCTTTTGGGACAAGACTGCCTGGAGAGCCATTGTCAGCCATGATGCCATCTTTGAGGAAGACATTTTTCTGGTGCTGGAGGCCCAGTGGAATCCAACCATGCTGGACCTGTTCCCTCTGCCTGTACCTTCTGTGGTGCCCCTTGAGGTTGACTTGGATGATGACACCAACTCTGATGACAACTCTGATGATGGCACACCTGACCACCCATCAATTCCACTCCCTGTCATGGCTCCTGATACTCTGCCCACTGTTTCTGGTACACCAGCAGCACCTCCTGCCACTGCTGCCATGCATCCTCCCACTGTCATCATTGACCCTCTGCCACCTGTCACACCTACTCCCATCACACCTCCTCATGCCACTGTGCCTGCTGTTGTGCCTCCTCATGTTCATGTGCAATGTACTGCTTGTGTGGATGATGAGCAGCTACCCACTCCACCACATTGACAGAGTCGTGCTTCACCTGTGTGTCAGCCTTGTGTCATCTTGGTTGATGAAGATGCACCTATGCTCTGTTGTTCCCAATGCATTGGACATCAGCCTGCTCACTTTGGTGACAGTTCATATGGGCCATGCAGCTTTGTGGACATCCTCGGTGAGGGGGGGTCCAACAATGATGATGGGGATGTCTTTGCCACACCTCAGAGTGGCCCTTTGATCTCTGCCATACTCTCCCACACAGTCTCCCACAATCCTCTTACCCTCAAACAGGCCCTGTCAAGCCCTGAGGCAGAGCTCTGGTGCTCTGCATGTGAGGAAGAACTCCAGTCTCTACACAGTTTACACACCTGGGAGCTTGTTGATCCCCCTCCTGGACACAACCTGGTAGGAAACAAATGGGTATTCAAGCAAAAGTCAGATGGCCACTACAAAGCCCACCTGGTTGCAAAAGGATATACCCAGAAACATGGCATCAACTACACTGAAACATTCTCCCCAGTTGCACACTTTGAGTCACTCCAAGCACTACTCACTATTGCTGCCCTAGAAGACTGGGAGGTCCACTCCATGGACATCAAATCCACCTTTCTCAATGGTGATCTAGATGAAGAGATCTACATGGAACAACCCCTTGGGTTCATCATCCCAGGAACAGAAGGCAAAGTATGCCACCTCTCAAAAGCTCTGTATGGGTTGAAGCAAGCTTCATGGCAATGGCACCACAAGATGCATGGCTCACTCCTAGGGCTCTCCTTCACCTGCACACTTTCTGACTCCGGCATCTATGTCTCCACTTCCTCCTCCAAACCATTAATTATTGTACTCTATGTTGATGACATCACCATTCTTGGGGGATCTCTTGAAGAGGTTGAACAGTGCAAGGTGACCCTTCAGTCTATATTCCAGATGACTGACCTAGGAGAAATCAAGTCCTACCTTGGACTACACATCACTCAAGACCAGCAAAAGCACATGCTAACTATAGACCAAAAGGTGTACATTGGGGATCTTCTGGAGTGTTTCCAGTTTGAAGACTGCAACCATACCACAATGCCTTTGCCTCCTGGCATAACACTCACCAAAGCTGATTCCTCTTACACTGCACCCCCATCCCTCAAACTTGACTATCAGCAGCTCATAGGATCACTCTTGTATGCTGCCATAGTATCTCAACCTGACATTTCCTTCGCTGTCATGAAACTATCCCAGTTCCTGACTAATCCCTCTCCTCTCCATGTATCCTCTGCCAAACATGTCCTGCGCTACCTCAAGGGGACAATAGACTTTGGACTGCAGTATGGAGGAGAAGAAGGGACAGGTGTTGTGGGATATTCTGACTCTGATTGGGCAGCTGACAGAGATGATCGCAAGTCCATTGGTTCTTATGTCTTCTTGCTTGCTGATGGTGCCATAGCTTGGTCCTCATGAAAACAGCACACTGTATCCCTGTCATCAACTGAAGCAGAATACATGTCTCTATCCCAAGCAGCAGCTCAAGGCATGTGGCTGCAGTCTTTATTCAAGGAGATAGGTTTTGTGTTCACCTTTCCTCTTCTACTTTACAGAGATAACAAGGGTTCCATTGACATTGCAACCAATCCTGTGATAACTAGAGGCACTAAACATATCAACATATGCCATCACTACATATGGGAATGCCTCTCCTCTCACTCCATCACTGTCCAATGTCTTCCCTCTTCCCTTGTCACTGCTGATATTCTCACCAAACTGCTATCTCTTCCTCTGTTTTCTTCTCATTGATCTGGTCTTGGACTTATTGAACATGTCTAGCATGGGGGGGTGTTGACAATGGTATACGTCTACTAGACAGCTCCTTCTCTTTTTGTCTTCAAATACTAAACACATACACACACACATACATGACCACACATTACTATAACTAGTCAGTAGTGGTACAAACAACAATAAGAACTCTTTCAGTTCTCCTCCACACTGTCAGGCTTTGTTTATGGAGCATTTATCTCTTTCTTTATTCTTTTACTTTTCTTTTACTTTTACTTTTGATTAGATAAGATTAGATCATCTTTCCTTTCAGTCCATCTGATCTGATCTTATCTTACTCTACTTACTGTCACTTTGTGCTTAGACTCTGGATGCGCCCATGCTGCGCATGACATCATTACTTACTGCGAGTTAGTATTGCAGCTTACCTGCCCTAGAGTACTGCGCTGGTCCATGCACACTTTCCTTTAGTATATAAGTAGCTGTAGTATTATGAATATACTCCAGCTTGTTATGGCTGGCAAATCCTATTCTTTGGAGTGATCCTTAGTTTAGTGCATGCCAGTCTCCCTTATGGGATATGTAGGACTGCCATCTTACACACACATGGCCTGTCATCAACAAAATGATTGTTGAACAAGGTCGTAAGTCTGGAAACATCCTGGGTGAAGATCAGATGTCACAAAAGGGATTGTTTGAGAGATAAGTCAGGAGGAATATAGAGACAAGAAGAATAGAAAACCAATCTATCAGATATTTCCCAGTGTTGTTGGAGATTTTTTTGGAGAGGACTAGTTTTTGGGGCTTGAAGGGTTTGGATAACAAGTGATACTTCATTATCCAATCCCTGTATTTGGTGAATTTGTGATATCAATGTTTTGTCTTCAAACAGGATAGTCACAGCTTTCACAAATAGAACAGAAGGGAGTAGTACATGATCTGTATTATCTTGTTATGGTCTGGTCATCTGGATAAAAGGTCAGACTTCCCCATTTGGATTCCCATGACATGAGTGATAATAAAATGGAAATGGGTTAGAAACAAAGCTCAATGAGCCTGTCATCTGGAGAGTTTATGAGCATCTTTGAAGATTTCTAGATTTTTATGATCAGAAAGAATCTTGATCACATGGGGTGACCCTTCTAGGAAGTGACACCATTCTTCCAGTGCTCTGATGATTGAGAGCAGTTCCCAGTCATAGATATCATAATTTTGTTCTGCTTCATTGAATGATTTTGAAAGAAATGCAATTGGATGCCATTGTTGACCATTGCCCTTTTGAGATAGTACAGCTCCATGAGCAAACTGTGATGTGTCACATTCTAATCTGAAGGGCTGGGTAATATCAGGTTGGGTCAAAACCAGTGCAGAAGTAAAACATCGTTTAAGCTTTTCAAATGTGTCTTGTTCCAATGTGTTCCAATGCCAGGGGATATCCTTTTTGGTTAGGTCATTAAGTGGTTGGGCTAGATGAGAGAAGTGATGGATAAAATGATGATAGAAACTTCCAAATCCTAGGAAACCTTGGACTTCCTTGAGGTTGCATGGGATTGGCCATTCCACAATACCTGCTAAGAGCGGCCTATTGGACGGTCTTAGGGAAGATCTAAAATATTACTCCTGGTAACCAAGTTTTGAATATTGGTTTGATGAACGTAATAGAGATTCCGGATGACAATGAAGAGTGGGATTAATGATATGGTTATGAGGATGATTCCACCAATAACGATACGGGGATCCAGTTTGTCTTAGTGTAAGATGTCCTTTAGTGATTTAGAGTTCTTAGACT
>QLPN01002035.1:0-13064 GCA_003314395.1 Albatrellus ellisii | reverse complement strand
ATGTATACTTTCCAACATGATGCCTTATAACTCAATGTTGCAACGCAACAGGTTTCTACACTAGTAGAATCATTAAGTTGCAAGGTACCTGTGACTGTGACTGTGACACGCGCACGGCACGTGTGTCTCTGCTAGTGGTGCCACAACCGTGACTGCCACTGACAAGTGGCAGGCTGAACGTGTCTCAGGCTTGACTGGCTGTCTTCCTCCGTTATGAGTGCCTCTGGCTCAGCCCAGAACCCGTCAAACCCATCCAATAACTCGTCACAACCCCTTCCCAATACCTTCAGCAACCTGACAGCGCTACAGAATGCACCGAGCGGCACCACAGGAGGCTCTGTATTTGGTAGTCCGTGTTCATACTCAGTATCATGAATATTGTCCCTTTTCATGTCATCTTTTTAAGCTTCGAGCGGTCTTCCAGGGGGGAGTTTGTTCGGTGCTACCAATACTGGCAGCACTGCTGCTAGTAACCCACCGGCGAATGGGGGCCCTTCAGGAAACAATCCTCTGTTGAGCGGCAAAAGCTCGGGCGGCAATCCCCTGCTAGGTGGAGGGGGCACAAGTGGTAGTGGTTTATTTGGAAACCTACCCCCCAGCTCTGGTGCATCAGGCACCGCCGGTGGAAGTACGGGTGCACCCAGCATCTTTGCAGGAGGCCTGTTCGGGGCGAAACCTGCCGATCAGAGTGCCACAACAGCCAAGTCGGCACCGTCCAGCTGTTCGTTTTTCATGCTCATTTCCAGTTCCCCAAACACCTAACTTTTGCAAAGTCTTCGGCACTCCACCTGCGTTCACAACAGGCGCTTCGGCCACTGCTGGTAGTGCTGGTGAACCATTGGCTTCGCGCCTCGGTTTGCCACCTAAGTCAAGCGAGGCCTCGTCCTCGGCCCCAATCAGCACGTTGCCTGGAGGCAGTTTGTTCCCCAAAAAGCCAGATGCACCAGCAACTACAAGTGCTAGTAGCACCGCCGCTCCTGCCTCTGGACCTTTTGGCGTATTCACACTGAACAATAGTTCTACAACTGCTCAGGGCTCTTCCACGGGTGGCAGCACAGGTAAAGTTCCATGGCACAAGAACGATGAGAGCACTTTAACATATCTCTCGTTTTACAGCCCCAGTGACAGGTGGATTGTTCAGTGACCTAACTGCGAACAAAGGTAAGGGTAAGCTTGAGGAGAAGAAGGATGATTCCACAGGTATTTCTGTCCCATGTCACTTTTTAAACCCATCTTCGATAATATATATTCCTCCAGTATCTGCAACGACTTCTTTCCAACCAACAACAACGATAACACAACCCGTGGCAGCATCTGCCTTCAGTTTCCCGAGTGCGGCTCCAGGGACGTCTATGGGGACATCGTCAACAGAAAAAAAGGATACAACGGCATGTCAGTTTCCATCTCCCCCTCTCATCGTGACTCGATCTTGATTTTCTGATGAAATAGCTCTATTTCCTCCCCTTGGAGGTGCACTTGGTGACAAGTCAAAGACTAGTACTGCCACGGCGGCAACGACAGCGGCAACGTCGTGTATGCAACCTGGCGTTTTGTATCTCTGCAATCATTGATCTCTTTTTTTTCAATATGATAGCTGCGGCTGGTGCTTGTGATGTATCATCTGCCATATCTGTACCCCCACCCTCCATGCTCAGGGGTAAAAGTATCGAGGAGATTGTCAATCGGTGGTCGAATGACCTTGAGAGTCACGTCCGCGAGTTCAGCAAATTCTCTACGGAGGTCGCAGTTTGGGATCGTGCGCTTATAGAGAACAGTGACAATGTCGGTCTCATTTACATGCGCTACCTGAGACGTCAGACTCATAGTTCAAATCACAGCTTGCAGCATTATATAGCCACGTTCTGGCGGCAGAGAGGGAGCAGAATGACATCGATCAATCGTTGGACCACATTGAGCAGCAGCAGAATGAACTATCTGCATCGTTGGAGGTGTATGAGAAGCAGATGGTAGAGATCCTGGGAGGCCAGAACGGGAACCTCCGGACATTGGACACCGGCCCTGCTGATACAGAACGGGACAAAAAGTGAGCACTTCCTGGGCTTTTCTCGTTCTACTATCCTGACAGGGCTTTCAGCTACGTACTCGCGACTGAGCTGCACGGCCACCTAGATGACCTGTCATCATCGCTCACTCAGTTGATCGAGTCCGTGAATGCCGTTTCCTTGGGTCCAGAAGTTACCAAACCATCCGGCGAAGATCCCATGTCCCAAATTGCGCAGGTACTGAGCAGTCATTTGGAGAGCTTACAGTGGATCGACAATGCGTCGCGGGAGCTGGAAGGCAAAATGACGGAGATAGAGAAACGGGTGAAGGATGCAGGAATAACACCCAATAGTTACTCCAGTCCATCGATTACTGGCAGTGGGAGTAGATCAAGAGGTTTTGGCTTGAATCGATGAGGTCCCTCAATATCTTGTATACTTGCGGCGCCTTCAGGTTCAGCTAGGTCAAACGGTGGATAGTATCGGCCGGGTATATTGTACGCGTGATTACGATGTATTCCTCAATGATACAATCAAGTAGTTTCTAGATCCCTACACTCAGATCGGGGATGCCCAAGTACCTCGCCCACTCTCCCAAGGTTCGCCTTCCCACATCCTGAGTCTCCACAGAGCTATTGCTAAGGGGACGGAGTCTGCACGCCTGACACTATCACCTGTGGAGTAGAGCACAAATGCGTGGCTCGCCTTGTCGATTTTACGTGCCTCCCGGCTGGCTTCTTTAGAAGTGTTCTTATCTGTGACAGAAAGACCTAAACGCTGATACTCGCGGTAACGCGCTCGTCGCTCTACAAAAAGCAGCCTACAAAGTCGCTCATGAAGGGCTGCACGCTGAGGCCGCGAAGGAAAAAGAGAGACGCCGTTATACAGTGGTACTCGTGCGGGTGAAAGGCCATCTGGCAGATTCGAGTAGTCGTTTTCTGAGGTGAGGTGGAGGACTGAGGAAGGGAGAAGTGCACTGGCTGGTGGTTTAGACGGCGTTGCGGATGCAGACAACGGAAGGGGCGATGCGTCTGCTTGAGGTCGCTTCTTAGACACAGGATCTCTATTTAGAGGAGGAACCACCAGGACTGCGATTGCGCCCGGATGGGTTATGAGACCAGATGTGCGAACGGCGCTGAATTCTGCTCGAGTCAGTCTGCGGAGCACTGGTGCGTCCTCCGCCTTACGTGGGCGCGTCTGCAGCCGGTCGGCGAGCATCTCAAGTTCTTGCAGGACCCGCAAGCGTAATATATGATCGACATATTGGGGGAGTGTCATCGTCTTTGTACCCTGGTCTAAGTCACGGTCTAAGTCTGGATGCGCCAAGTAAGTGAGTAACAGGCGACGACTCGGAAGACGCGCCATACCGCGTCCCGTCAGTTTCTGAAATGCTTCTTGTTTGCATATGACATAGTGCCCTTGGCCGGCGGCTCGGTTTCTGTATCTTGGGTGCTGCACGCCATCCGGTACCCAAATGATGGCCTCGCGACCCGGATCAGGGGCGGGGAATTTCTTTGGAGCAATGCGGATCAAAAGGTCTTCAGTTCACCTGCAGTTAGACACGAGAACGACGCGAAGATCGACAGGCGCACCTTTAGGAAGTAGACGCATCGTCTTGGAGCATCTACGCAGAGGACTTGAAAGCATGCGTACTTCCAGAAAGCGGTCAACGTATCTCTATGCGGGCGGACTACATGAACGACAACATACAATATGGGTTCGCCCACCACTCCCTCTCGGCCACGGTCATCCTACGCGGGACATGGTGTTCTATGGTTCCATCTGCAGATGCGGGTTTCTTGCGCTGGTTTTGATGGGTCCTGACGCGTGGCGGTAGAGTTTTGTGTCGAACATAGCGCTTGGGATGTATAATTGGGTTGACTGGGTCTAATAGGATAGACTTGGTGCGTCTGTGAGGCGAAAAGTCAAAGGGTCCGGGAGGGGGTTGCCAGAGAGACCTTCGGCGGTAACGGCCAGGGTCTATGGAACGGATTTGTTGTGGAGGGCCCGCGGAGGCAGCCTTTAACCGTTTGAGAAGGCGAGGGATCAGGCGCGGCATGAACCAACAGGCGCAATCGAACTACACGCCTAGGCTCTTTCTCACATGTACGGCCATGGCATGGCTCGTGACAACATCTAAGCTAGTAATCAGTGGCTAAACGCTGAAACTCGGTCTGGGCGTTCCAGTTCAGTTGCACGGCTAACATGTCACTTTCCCGTCTCCTTTCAATGGCATTGGACGCTAAGCTCTCCACTGAGCCTGTAACACTTGCCATCATCGGGTGCGGACAGCGGGGAAAGGCAAGTATCGTCCATTGAACCTCCAGCCCATTCTGAGCGCTGTGTCTACGCGATATGAGTTAGAGTTTCGCAGAGTACTCGATCCTCGCGCCTACAGAATGCAAGGTTATCGCTATCACGGAGCCACGGCCTAAGGCGAGGGAACATATGGCCGACTCTTATCGAATTGATCAGAGCCTTGTATTCGACTCTTGGAAGAGTTTTCATGAGGCCTCCACAGAGACGATCAGTACCATTGGCAAGCGTTTAGCAGATGCTGTCGTGGTTACAGTCCCGGACCAGATGCATACAGAGGTCGTCGTGGCCTTTGCATCTCAAGGATATCACATTCTCTGTGAGAAGCCGATGGCTACCAGTATTGAGCATTGTCTCCATATGGAACGCGTAGTCAAAGATGCGGGCATCATATTTGGCATGGGACATGGTATGTCTTTCAACGCATGCACGGCACAGACCTCTCAAATGTAGAATTTGATTCGCAGTTTTACGCTATTCTCCTTATACCAAAGCGATATCTGAGATTGTTCACTCTGGGAAGCTTGGGGAACTAGTAAACATAGTGCATGTGGAGCCCGTCGGACACTGGCACTTTGCACATTCATATGTCCGCGGCAACTGGTCGAGAGAAAAAGACAGTTGCTTCAGCTTGATGACAAAGAGTTGCCAGTAGGACCAGACTCTCTTATTGAACCTTCACTTTCAGCTCGCTAACTTGTCCATGACCCCAGCGATATCGATCTTCTCTGCTATTGGCTGCTGCCTGCAACCCCCTCTCATATATCCTCTTTCGGCGGACTGCACCACTTCCGTCGGTCTGGAAAGCCTTCCGGCGCTGGCAACGTCACGCGATGCTTTGATTGTCCAATCGAACGTCGGTGCCCTTACAGTGCGAAGAAAAGTATGTGACTTTGATAATCTGCGGGGTTACCGACTTGACTCTTTGCACTCCAGTCTACTTGGACAAGGTCACAGCGGGGTATACTCACTGGCCCGTGAGTGTCATTGTAGATGGCGTGCCCGATATCGAGAATGTCTCAGAGGCGCTGCGCCATGGACCATATGGCAAGTGTGTTTATGAAAGTGAGAACGATGTCTGTGATAACCAAGTTAGTCGATATAAGGATCTCTCTGCACATTTTCTAATTGAAATCAGGTCGTCAACATCCAATTTTCCTCAGGGGCAACAGTGTCTTTCACCATGGTGGCTTACTCGACACTTATCTGCGAGCGCCAGACCCGAATGCACTTCACACATGGGGAAATAATCGGTAACATGAGAGCTTTCACAGTAACCGACTTTCGGACTGGAAAATCCGAGCGTCACACGCCCGATAATGAGGGGGGTGGACACGGAGGGGGTGACGCAGGATTGATCAGGGCGTTCATCGAAGCTGTGAGGACGGGGAACCAACAACTATTGGGCACAGATGTTACCGAGGTCTTGAAGAGTCACCTCACAGTCTTCGCTGCGGAGCATGGCAGAAAAGAGGGGAAAGTCGTCGACTGCGCAGAATTCGAAAGGTCAGCGCGAGAGCGTGGTCTACCTGGAAATTGATGGTTTAGTTGTAAAGAATATCACTAAGACGTCTGAGTGTCCCTTGTAGGAATACGTGTCGATGACCCAACTGACAATCCAAGGCACAGTTTTCGACTCGAAGCATATAAGTACATAAGCTAAGAAAGCAGCGTGCCTCAGTCTTTAAGAGACCGAGATAGGAAATGAGATGACGAGCTAGACTATCCACAGGCACCTAGAGGCTCCTCGCAAGGTAAAGGACGAACAAAGGCTATACGCTTTCTGCATGCAGAGCGGGACAGGGAACGCGCGCGTCTCGTAATACGGAGAGTAAAAAAAGAAAAACGGCGCCGACAAACGATAAAGAAACATAAGTAGAAGGAAATGAAGACAGAAAAACGTACTGTATTGTACGCGCTTGACACTCCAAAATCTCTGGTGTGTTGCGTTGTATCACTCCATTTGGAGTGAATATCAGTGAGATACTGTACTAGTATCCCAGATCATGTTTGTGTTTTCGTGTTAGAAAGCCAGTACTGCAGGATCAAGTCGATAGCAACTCATGGTGAAATACGGATTCACTGACGACAAGAAAATAGCGATTAAGTTGCATGTGCAGAAGCCTTAGACACTGGAAATTCCCCAAGGTACTGCCCCTTACTAGGTACAGCACCCCCACGAGCCATCGGGTTCCTTATGGCAACGTTCTCACCCATACAACTCACTGGTATTGACCAATTCATACCGTTCTTCAAGTTCTCTCACAGTCCTATCCTGCTGTGGCGGTCCATGTAATACTTTTTGTGGCGCAAACGTGCTATAGGAGCCGGTACTCAATTCTACTCACACAGAAGTGAACCAATACTGAAGATGTAGGCTGCGAGATACATGCAAGCCGTGGTACTTCAAGGTTCCTTGCTCTGTCGGTTATGGATGAGTCAAAGATCCACTGTGAGAATTGATGCCGTGGCTGGTTGCTCAGCGCTCAGGGTCAGATGGCATGTGGTGGTGGTGAGTCCCAGTTTGTAGCCTTGATTGGTACTGCAGTGCCAATCACAAAGTCTATTGAATCAATATGACAGTCTTAAGTATCACATGTTCTCATCGTTGCGGTCGTGTAGAACATGATACATCGGACTTCTCTCTCGGACTTCGTAGAGGATACTTCGAAACATGGCATGTGTACGATCAGACGCATTATTGCCACCGGACATCAAGGCTCGATTTGACCTCTATTCAGGCTGTTGTCAGACACGGAAGTACTTAACGGCAGGAATTACTAGATGTATGTACACGGATCGTCAGTACCCAGTGACGGTAATCCGGAGTAAGTTAGGTTGTATCTGATTTCTCCCGCTTCGATACCGCATCTCCTCCCCCAATTGATCTATCTTCTACCATGTATAAAAGCAATCTGGATCTATCAGTTCTCATCAGCAAAGGGCCGTGTCGACTTTGAGCAGATCTGGACACCCTGCTCTCTAGACCTCATCTCATAGATCTCCCGCCATTTCTCTTAGAATTCCTGCTCTATCTTTTAGTCTGTCGTCCTTTCCTAGATCACCATGAACAGTTCTCCCGTCGCTCTTTCTTCCTCTACCAACAAGAATTCTTCTGGTTTGACAAATGGCTACATTTCCACACGTGACGGTACACGACCCGACCTCTCATGCCATCTGTCCCGAGAGGCGCGTGAAAGGCTCGATAATCCGATGAAGGTTGGATGGAGGGTCATGCAAGGCCGGCCAAACATGATCAGCCTTGCGAATGGTTCGTGTCTTTCTTATTTGTCGCAAATTGTTGACTAACGGCGTGTCGCAGGGGAACCTCATTGGACCACTTTTCCCATCCGAAAGATCAGATTTGAGATATCATCTGTCAAAGATGACACACCGGTGCAGACATGGTTGAACGATCCCAATGCCAAAGCGGTCACCTTGACGTCGTCGCGGGACGAGCCATGTAATCTTAGTCTCAGGAAGGCTCTGCAATACACTGACGGCGCGACGCACGTCGAGACTCGCACCATCTTCCAAGAGCTCACGGACGTCCTCCACCGCCCTCCAAACCACCGCGTCCTTCCTGTTTCTGGTAATCAGGACGGCGTGGCCAAATGCTTCCGCATCCTGGGTGACCGCGGAGATTGGTTTTTGGCAGATGAATTCACTTTCAGCGGTCTTGTGAATGCTCCAACGGCGCACGGTGTGCGTTGGATTCCCATCAAGAATGATGAAGGGGGATTGATTCCACAGGAGATGGAACGCGTCCTGTCCACCTGGGATGACAGACGGGGTAGGCGGCCCCACGTCTTATATAGCGTTCCGTAAGTTGGGCACGTCGTATGCATGTTCTCAGCTGCTCACCATCCCACAGATGCGGTCAAAATCCTACGGGATCCACTCTGACGCTGGAGCGGCGTAAGAGCATCTATGAGATAGCACAACGCTATGATATTATTATCGTGGAAGACGGTGGGTCCCCTCTCAGTCTATGGATGTTCCTGGGCTGATGCGTCTTCCAGATCCCTACTATTTCCTTCAGTATGAAACCCCCAGAGGATTGTTTGCCGACACCTTTATGCCATCGTTCCTATCTCTGGACGTCGATGGCCGTGTCATAAGAGTAGACAGGTGTGCTCGCCGTCGACGCACATTTGTATTCCTCTGACCTCCTCCCAGTTTCTCCAAAGTCCTCTGTCCTGGTTTGCGCCTGAGTTGGATTACGTGCCGGCCAGAATTCTACTCGACGCTCGTCAGCTATGCTGACTCCTCGACGGGCCCATTGCACGGCATCGGTCAAGCCTTCCTCTCCGAACTGTTCGGCGACGAGGGCTGGGGGGTCAGGGGCTTCCTGAAGTGGGTGAGCGGTCTGCGCAGCGAGTACCAGCGCCGTCGCGACTTGTTCCTGGACATTTTCAATCGTGAGTTGTGCGGCTCAGGGCTGGTGAGCACGCGCTGCCCGGAGGCCGGCATGTTCGTGTGGTTCGAGATCCACCTTGAGCGCCACGCCCGATACAACGCAAATGCGTTCGATGGACTCAGCACGAAGTTGGTAGACTTGTACACCCCTCCCATCCGCACAAACACCGAGGCCTTGATGCAAGAGCTTTTCCACAAGCTACTTGACGCAGACCTCGCGATGGTCCCTGCGTCCACGTTTGCTGTCCTTCCAGGTGGCGACCCAAGCATCCACATACACGATGTATGTACTAGAAAACATACTAAGGGTGTTTATGTGCTGATTATGTCCTCTCCTGCAGAGAACCAACTTTTTCCGGGGCACGTTCTGTGGGACAGATGAAACCATGGAGAAAGGTCTCGCCATTTTCGCGCGGGTCATACGGGAGTTTTTCTCAGAAGAGTAACCGATGTTTTCTGGGCTTTGCTTGGCTGCAGATGTCGTGGTAACTATCATCGATGTCTACCGGAACACAAATGAACTACGGGGGCGAAACCGAGGTCTTATCGTCATCACTGTCCAGAGCTTAATACCGTTGCTACAGTCAAGTGTGAAGCCGATGAAGGCCAACTCGTTACAGTACCAGTGCCTAATCGCTGAGTTGCTGCGACGTCGGCACTGTGCTCCCAGACAGCCAGCGTAAATAATCCTTCTTGCCAGTCTTTGGCAGCCTTGACAACATGGACGATTTCGGGGAGGATATATGTTAGAGTACCACGCTTCACCCAACTATTATTATTCAAAACTTGCACATCCAATCGCTGCAGAAAAGACGGGTGGCATTGACAAAACTAGGTATCGCAAAACGGCAGGAAGGATAAATGGAATGAAGATAAACAGCGTTAGATCAGATAGATCTCAGTCTTCTAGCTCTCGTCGGATACGTTCTCGGACCTCCCTCAAACCACCACCTTCGCGCTTCACACGCCTCGGGCTCCTATGGACTGCTTCTGCGCTCTCGTCCTTGTTCCGACTAGGGATTGGACTCGGAGGAGCCTTTGAACCAGACTCACATGATTGCTGATTGGTGGCTGGCATTTCAAGCCACTCTTCTCCATCAACGACCAAGGATTTGAGGAAAAATGGGCACAGGGAGGCGAGCAGATTCAGAGATTCGTGGGCCTCAGCGGACGAAAGCGGTACAGGAGATGACTTGAACACTGCGGCAGCCACTTCTGACACAGGAAGAGCACGGCGTTTTCGGACAGATGGCGTGCCAATGGGTCCTGTCGGCCCGGAGAACATCCTGTCAAAGACGTCAAAGCTGGACAAGAAATAGCGGTACAAGGGCCTGTAGCTTACATCCAGACACTTTCGGCAACACCACCTAGTCTTCCCAAAAGCACTCGACGCCTCATCTCCTCTTGGCTTAACTTGAAGAGCCGGTCTTTGCTCATCTTCGTACCAGGGAGATCGCCGTTTGCCGACCTCGAAGGCGAGCTCGTGAGGGACTTCTGCCGGATGCGATCATAGAGGGCCTGACGTCGAGAACTTGACGGGGTCTGTGGGGCGGTTGCTGCGTTAGCTCCCCTTTGATGGACCGGTGTTGATGGAAGGGAAGACTCGGCGTTACGTCGGAAAGGCGAGGCTGAGGGCGTAGACGGGGTCAAGAGACCAGTGAAGCCGATAGGCTTAGAGTGCCGGGAAGAGGGGGTCTGAGGGAAAGGGATTGAGGACTTTGAAGACGCAGGAATCGACTTATTTGCTGGAGTAATAGGAAAAGGTATGACAAAATCTCGAGAAGACGAAGCCTTCTTGATAGGAGATTTGAAGGGAGATCTACATAATGACTTAGTTGGAGAGGTAGGAGATGAAGGTATCGCGAGAATGGTTGCAGAAGCAGAAGCCTTAGGTGAAGATGAAGCAAGCAGTCGGGTTAGTGTGGAAGGTTTCGCAGGAGTGGTCAGTTGTGGCAGATCTGCCATGTGGAGATTTGGTACATGAGCTGTTCCAGAATGCAGCTGACGTTCGCTCAGTAGCCTGTCAGTCATCGAGATAAAAGTGCAAGACGTACTTCTACCCATCGCCGCAACTTAGAGAGAACTTCTTGTCTTCGAAACTCGTTAGCAGCCGTCCAGCGGGCTACAGATGCCATACCACTGCCCATATCCTTGTCCAAGTCGATTTCCACTTCTATGCCGATGCCATAGGCTGGGATACGAGCCTTGACGGACTTGGAATAATGTGTGGCCGGGCTGATGATGAAGCCCATGGCTCCGCGTGTCCAATCCTTAGGTGGTGGGGGCGTCTCATCTTCGAGGAAGGGATTACCATCGTCTTCGGATTTGATGCTTTTCTTGTTGGATGGCACACACTTGCCATCCCACTCCCAAAGCCAGCAGAGCCTTTTGAGATCATCAATATCAAAAGAAGTTGCTAACCCAGAGTAGGTGTTGAGAGAATGATGGTTTAGCACGTTTCGGACGATGCCTGTATCTGGAGAAGGAGAGACTGCGCATGTCGCGAGTGCATGTGAAAGGGCATGTTGTAACGCAGTCTGAATGCTGTACAGACGAGAAATGTGTGATGGAAGTAGAGTAGACTGCGATCGTGACAGTTTCGGCTTTCGTACGGTCTTTGGAGGAGAGGGTGGCCTAAGAAGTGTCAGAATTGCGTAAAATCGAACTATGGGAAGCTAGAAAACAGACGCAATACGGAGTCGTTTTGGGGTGACAACGGAATCATCCTCATCATCAGATAGACGTCGTTTCTTTCGTGGTGATACACACAGAGCTGTATACAAATCGCACATCGTTAGAAAAGGAGGGCCGGCCTGAACGATGAGGATGTCGCGGTTGACAAGTTCGAGTGGCCTTCCGACGCGTCCTCACCCACGCACACACGTGACATTCCCACGAACAAGGGTGTCCGGGGGGACCTGTTATGGTGCTTTGGTATTACCGACTTTGCCGGTGACACCCGTGGGAACATCGATTGCCAATATCCGGAACTCAAAGCAGACCCCAACTGAGGCCTTACCACTACTCTTTCTTTGCACTTAAAGACCACCAAATCTTATTCCGCCATGTCTCATGTGTGTCCTGTTCTCTCTTTAGATCTTTATCTTTGTCCACTCAAATCTTCATGCAGGATGAAGCCGACGATTTCGCGCTAGACTCCACTTCCCTCGGTACGAATGCATCTTGACCATATGTTTTGGATCGATCGTGCTTATTCTTCTCCTTTCTCTTCTCTTTATTTTCTCAAGGCTACAAGCCTTCTGCTGCTAAGACCTGGGACGAATATAAGGCCTTGGATGCCGAGGATGAGAGTCTGGCTCGTTGGAAAGCTAGCCTCGGTGTCACTGATGACGCCACTTCTGCCAGTGATCCCACCAAGCCCAAGGTTGGCGTCTATTCTCATCCATACATTCTCGAATGCACTCATTACATCCCATCTCCGTAGCTGACTGTCCTAACCTTGGAGCTCACCTCCCTATCCTTGCCTCAGGGAAGGAGCATCATAATTGACTTGACAGACAAAAATAAGGTGCATGAGCGCCCAATTCAGGTCAAAGAGGGCGAGAAATATTGGTAACTACATGTCGAACTCTCGGTCAAGCCAGATACTTATTGTTCCATCTTCTCCCAGCGTCTACATTACGTTGAAAGTCAATCATTCCATTGTTACGGTGAGGACACTGCTCACTTGCCATGCGCCATCGCTTATGCAGTCTATAGGGTGCTCGTTATATCCAAGTCGTGAAGCGAAAGGGTATTAAAGGTATGTGGGGTTAGAAGTGCTATCTCTCTCTCCTGTTGACTTAGTACCATCGATAGTCGATAAAGTGGATGTGATGCTAGGATCGTACGGTGTGCAACCAGAACCGCGCCGCGTGCTTGTTGTCAATGATGAGTTTCCTTCTGGCTTTCTGGCACGAGGCGAATACTCTGTGAGCGGTCGTGTCGCCGACATTGACGGGGAAATTTATGCTGGTAAGTCTTCCCGCCATCGCTTTCTTTCAGATCTGATTGCCTTTGCCAGATTGGAAGTGGTCATTCAAAATCGCAGGGGAATGGTGATAATGGATAATTATTGATGCGAGTTTTTGGATTGTATATTCGATACGAAAGTCACACATTCACTCATACCTCGTTTCACATGGCAATGTCGCCATGATGTATTAAGCTTGATACGGCACTGCAGTAGTACTATTTTAGGGTCCAGGGCACGATGTTGTTCTTTCCTTGGCCTGTGTTGAACCTTATAGGCATTGATGGGTGCGGGCTGGGGATAGATGGCATTATTAAACATGTAAAAAAAACTGTATGTATTGTGCAGACGTT
>QLPN01002034.1:0-10851 GCA_003314395.1 Albatrellus ellisii | reverse complement strand
TAACCCTTTGCTGATATACACAATGGGATGCCATTTCTCATTGTCCCTCATCTGTGATAAAACTGCACCTGTGGCATACCCTGAGCTATCTGCTTCTACAAGATATGGGCGATTGGGTTCAGGAAAGACTAAAACAGGTTTTGAGCATAACGCTGTTTTTAAGTTTTCAAATGAGTCTTTTTGTTCCTGGTCCCAGTGCCATTTACTATCTTTTTGTAAAAGGGTATTCAGGGGTTTTGCTATATCAGAAAAGCCTCATATAAAACGGCGATAGAAGTTGGTGAAGCCCAAGAAGGAGCATACTTCGGTGACGGATGTTGGAGTGGGCCAATCAGCTATCCCTTGAACTTTGACGGGGTCCATCATGATTTTATCAAAGGATATCTTAAGGCCGAGGTAATCGATCTCTGTCTTTTCAAAGTCACATTTCTCGGGTTTCAAATAGAGTTTGTTATTGCATAGTATTGTGAGGACTTCTTCAACTATGTGGTGATGTTCTTCCATTGTGGTGGTAAAGATGAGGATATCATCCATATAGACTACCACTTTGCCCTTAGCGATGAGTTCTCTAAAGAGATGGTTCATCATAGTTTGAAATGTAGCAGGGCTGTTGGTAAGTCCAAAGAACATAACAAGAGGTTCATATAGGCCTTTGTTTGTGATAAAGGCTGCCTTCCATTCGTCTCCTTCTTTGATACAAACATTGTTGTATCCCCATCTGATGTCAAGTTTGGTGAAATATTTGGCCCCTTTGAGTTTATCTATCAATTCCGATATGAGTGGTAATGGATAGGAATTCTTGATAGTAATTTTGTTGAGGCGACAGTAATCTTGGATTGGACGTAATTCACCTGATTTCTTCTTGATGAAGAAAAATGGAGAAGCCATAGGTGATTTAGAGGTGCGTATTCGTCCTGATCTGAGATTTTCTTTGACAATTTTCTCCAGCTCTTGTTGTTTGGTAAAGGATAGGTTATATACCTTCCCCATATGCATTTTCGCTCCTGGTTTCAACTCAATAGCGTGATCCCAAATTCGTTTGGGAGGCAGTTCATCAAAAGAATCTTTTTCAAATACCGATTTGAACCCATGGTACACTTTTGGGACAATATCTTCGAAGGATTTTTTTATCTTTTTCTTTTCTGCCTCTATTGCTAAGTTTTGGGATATGTTGCAAATTGCCGCATCCTTCTCATCATCTCCTATCATGATGCAGAGGATACGATCCTCCTTCTGTACCTCATCTTCATCATTGTCATCAACTTCTACTATTTTTGGTATTTCTGTTTTTTGTTTCTCTATCTTCTTCTTCTTCCATTGCTTTCTATCTTCGACTACTCGTATGTGACATCTTCGTGGACATCTAGTAAACAAGATCGCCCCAGTATTCCAGTTGATTTCAGGATTATGGATTTTAAGCCAGGTTTCTCCAAGTATGAGGTTGACTTTTCCTAGTCCTGTAACACAGAAAGATGTTCGTTCTGTGTGGTTTTGGACTTTGACAATTAAATCCACAGTTTCCATGATAGATCCTTGTTCATTCTTGGTTCCATCAACGTTATAGACTGGTATGGCTATGGGAAGTTTCTTCCTGTTTAGACGATTTGTTTTCACAAATTCTTTGTCTATGTAACACATAGTAGCTCCCGAATCTAGAAGTGCTTCAATTGTTACTGTTTGACCATTTTCTGGTACCTTGATCTCGACTTTGATCATAGGTAAATCCACTCTGATCCCCATGACTACGTGCTTTTCTTTTTCTTGGAAGGGCATACTCTCAGATGTCTCTTCTTTCTCAGTCTTTGTCTCCAATGAAATGTTGTTAAATACTATTTGGTCAATAGGATTGCATACATTTGCGTGATCAACAGCGCCATCATCCGGAGTAAGTACTGAGAACATATTTTTGGACAGTCCAGTGACATCTACTGGCCGTCCTTTGCAAAATCCTGTTGCTTCCTCCTTTCCCCTTTGTCAAATATCATCTTTTCAAAATCCACTGTGCTCATCTGCCTGATTTCTTCGTGGATCTCCCTGATGTTCTTCCTCTGTGGGCAAACATTTGCCCTATGCCCCTCTTTCCTACAGTTAAAACATATCAGGGGTCTTCTTCTTTGTGCTGCGTCTACATCCATTGGCACTGTCGCATTGCTAGCCCTTTGCGTATTTGTACTAGGCTGGGGATTGGCTTGTTGGTTATATCTAGGGGTCCAATGTGATGGGCCCCTTGATTGCATAAGTTGGCGGTACTCTTGCATATGCCTGTCTGCCTGTTGAGCCATTCTCTGCCAGTCTAGATATGTGGTGGGAAGTGGGTTGATGTTGTAGACACGGTTTAATACATCGCTGTTTAGTCCTCTCTTGTAACAGTCAATGAGCGCATGCTCATCATAAAGGGTTTTTGCTGCCAAGAGGAGGAATTTGGTGGTGTACTCATCTGCTGTCTTTCCCATTTGTCGTAGTTTATGAAGGGCTTGCTGTGCTGTATGTGCCTTGTCTGGATCTCCAAACTGCTTGCTATGAGACCGGAGTCTGCATATATCCCTGAAAGGGAGACTGGGCGCACTCAGACTAAGGTTCACACCAAAGAGAGAGGAAATCCAGCCATAACTAGCTGGAGTATATTCACTATACTACAGCTATCTATATACTCTAAGGTAACGCACATGGACCAGCGCAGCTACTCTAGGGCAGACCACTACAGTACAACTCGCAGTAAGTATGGAACATGCCAAAGGCGCATGCTATGACCTCATGGTCTAGGCTTAGCCAGAGTATCCTAGACCGGCACGGCAGTAAGTGTAATATGATAAGATAAGATCAGATAAGATGGAAGATAAGATGATCTCATCTTATCAGATAACAAGAGAAACAATAAAAGAAATGAAAAGAAATAAAAGGCTAAACGCTCCAAATAATGAAGCCTGACACTTGCATAGTTTTGTGTTGAATAGTTTGGGGGTGTGTGGAAGGAAGTGGCTGTTGCCGCATCATCATTGTGATTTCCTTCATATTCTTGGCAATATCTGCCATTGTGGTCCCCAGACTGATAATCACATTGCCTTGCTCCTTTTGTACGCATTGTTGTTGTTTCATCTGTTTGCTCATCATCTCCATTGCTTCCTCTATATCCAGAAGTCGAAGCCTTCTGGTCTCATCTGCTTCTCTTCTTTCCATTTCTTGTTCTTGGGAAGAATCTTCTACCATCGGTGCTGGTTCCCTGAATTCCCAATTGCTCAGTCCCGACGTCATTGTTCGTTTCTGAAGATGAACACCTGTGGGAGTGAATTTCAATATGGGCTGGTTCGGTCAAAGTAGTTGGGAAAGAAATGCCAAGGGAATTCTTCAGGGTGATCATTGTAATAGGGGTTGTGGAGCCTGAAGAACCAGATGGCTTGCTGCTGTTTGTAGTTGTAGGCATGGTAGTGGAAGTGGAGGAGAGCCAAAGAAGTCATTGGATGAGTTGTTGGCGAAAGAGAGCTGAACCTGGTGTAGGATTTGCCAGATCTGGTTCTCTTTTCCGAGCGTAGAATGTGCGGAATGGTGAAAGGTAAGATTGTGCAAAGTGAGAGCTCGCTATTCCTTTTTCAAGGGAATAGGCCTTTCAACACAAAATGGAAGGTGGAGGTATGTAAGTATATACTAGTATGTAACTGCTACTAGTACTACGAAAGAGATCTTGTTATGGTAAAATTTATAGTACTCCTGGTCCAAACGGTTGTCAGGAAATTCTGCGATGCCCCACTAAGTGGTAGACACCCTAGCACTGCTTGCTGAGGCAATATACGGCCCGGTGCTGCAGCTGAACTACAAAGAACGGAGAACTAAAAACAATACAACACTCTCTTGAGCGAGGAGGGAGGAGAATGATGGTTTGAGCATGGAAGGTAGGAGTAGGAGAGGATGTGTGAGGTTGCTGGTGTAGAGCTTTATACAATTGTGAGGCGCACACTAGACAGTGAGGTCACAACTGAAGATGGGAGGGGGATTGGTGAGGGAGGAGACAATACACCTTAGATGAGTCACGCCGTGTAGCAGATATCTCAGATGTATAAAGCTAAAGAACTATCTACTACATGAGAGACTTTATATACTACAGGGAACAGCACACAGACCATGTGCTGTCACTGTAGGGCAGGTGTATGTAAATAAGATGTGCAGCATCTGTGAGAAGTATCAGTAAGCAATGCGCAGCATTGCACTGCATCAATAAGCGTCTGTGGGAATTGTAGTCATATCTGTATAGTAAGCGGCCCGATGACTAAATGGAAGTGAGTCATAGATAATCGCGATAAGATCTACTGATGATCTGATAAGATGAGATAAGATATATTGTGTAGATCTTGAGTGATAAGAGTAAAAGAAATCGTAAAATGAAAGGAAAAATAAGTACGTCCTGACACCACCCACATCCACTCAAGATGACACAGGCAATCAGTATGTTCTGCCCTCCTTCCCTCTTCTTCTCTCCATCTCCCTCTCACACTCTCCATACCTCTTGCCCCCCTCCTTTTTCACACACTCCCCTGCCTCCTTCCAATGCCACTGCTCAACACAGCACAGCTACATGCTAAACATGTATGCCCATGCTAGGTGAGTCCATTCCCCCAGCCTTCTTCATGCTCATGTCACCACTGTGTCAACAGTGCGCAGCCATCTACCTGCCTGCACTGCCACTGTATGAACAGTGTGGCCACCACCTCACACATGCTGCCACTATGTGGGTGGACGTGCTTGGCACACCACTCAAGGTGCTGCCCCCAGGAAGACACTTGGGTATGTGCTCTTTTCTTGCACTCTTTTCTGCTTACTGACACCCACATGCCTACATCACTGCTGTATCAACAGTGTGCAGCCCCCTACCTGCCACCTGCATTGCCACCATATGAACAGCATGTGGCCATGTTGCTGGTATATGAACATCACATGGCCCCCTACCTGCTTGCACCATGTGAGGCCAACGCTTTGTCGAAGCCGAACAACTGAGGAAAGCTAAAACAAAAGGACAATCATGCTTCAACTAGCAGATATCCCAGATATATTAGTATATAGTAAAAAGGGAAGAGAACTGGTACTGTACCTAGCGGATATCCCAGATGATCAGAACTGGGGAATAAACCACTAGGAGTCATATGTATATATAGTACCCTGAAGTGTGCACAGACCATGCAGTACAGTATAGGGCCAGAGAATGAGAAAGTAAAGTAATGATGTCATATCTAATAATAGAGGGGATGCATCAGTGCTGACTGAGGCTCCGCAGCAACTGTGGGAGTGATTGGTGATATTCCACAGCAGGTGTGAGAAGGATTGGTGAGCATGTGCAGTAGGTGTGAGAGAAAGAGTCATAACTAAATATAGGACTGGCTGATCAGAGATCGGACAACATACGCGTCATCAGCCGATAAAGACAAAGAGAAAGAGTACGTGACTGTGGGAATTGCTTTGATAGATCAGGAGTGATTATAAGATCTATGATGATAGAGACGTAAGAAAATAGAGAAAAATGAAGAGAAAAATAGGGAAAATAATAGTGGCCTGACACACTGCTGTACAAAGTGTGCAGCCACTGCTCCTCATGGATGCCACTACTTTGTGGACCTCCGCACATTCCTCCTGCATGTGTGCCAGCAGATGAACATCATGCCCTCTTTTTCTGTTCTTTCATTCATCTTCAACTCACATAGGAAGCCTCAGCTTCCCTACAACAGAACTATCAATTATATTCAACTTTGTGCCTATTCTTCATCCACTTCTGTTTACATCTATCATTCTTTCCTTTCATTCTCTGTTGCTATATATATCTACAACTGTAATCATGTTGGTATTCTATTATTATGCATCTACACTTAAATGCTTTGGCAATGTTGATTATTATATTTTCTCTTTTATTTTCTGACAATTGTCTCTTTCACAGGTGCAGAGTTCCTGGGTTGATGGACAGGGACATGTATGAGTAGTGATCATTGTCAGTACAATGCACCTACATACACTTTGCTAATGGGTATGCCTGGGTATGGGTATGGATATGGGTATTGGTATGGGTCTATTGGTTTTCCAGTTTACAATAGTAACCATACAGTTGATGTTTCTGTTTTGCTTTGTCTTTTCACAGTCTAAGGGATGTTATTTTGTCTTTGTAATCTACAATACTCCCACATGCCATCATTGCTATGGCTATGGCTATGGCTATGGCTATGGGTCTTCATGTGTGATAACCAGTGATGATCACTAGGGATGGGGACAGGGACAGGGGATAGGACAGGGACATTGGTGAAGAATATTGCAACCCATTTAACTATATCTGATTTAGTTAATGTTGCAATGCAATAGGTCTTTACTTTATAGCTGGAGGGGCAATTGGAATTGGTCTGTAGATAGATAGAATCTATATTATTAGGGGAGCTCTGTTTGTAAGCAGTCCCATATTAGGGAAAAACCAAGTGTAATGAGGCCAACACATGGTTTTTTTTGAATTTGAAGCACCACTGCTGAGACCGTCCTCCCCTGGTGTGGCGCACCATGTGTGGCAGCATGGCACATATGTGGCAATGCAGCATGTGCATGGCAGTTGTGCCAGCACATGCGTCCTGGCTTTTTGCACTGTTCCTCACTGCCCCCATGCTGCATGTCCTGGCTGCTCACTACTGCCATGGCTGCATCCATGGGCTGCTCATCACACCTGAGCTTCTACCCCCACACTACATGCATATTGGCTGCTCACCACCACCATGTGCTGTATGTGCTGGCTGCTCAACAATTGTTACTATGCTGCATGTGTTGGCTATTCACCACCACCATGTGCTGCATAGACTGGCTGCATCTATCTCTTTATCATAACAAAAAGCAAATTGCATACTGGAGCTGACCATACTATCTCAACAGACTATATGGCCCTGCAGCCACACATGCTCCCTGCCACCCATGCAGCCACTGTACCTGCACCTGCATCCACTGAAGATGATGCAGGAAATTGGTATGTCCATCCTCCTGTGCCCACCCATGCACCCATGCCACTGCTGCAACAGTGTGTGGCCCCCTACCTGCCTGCACAGCCGCCATCTGAACAGCATGCTACGTGTGGCCCAGTACTGCACCCCCACTGTGGTGCACTCGACAGGCACTGCATGGCTGAGGTGCCAGCTGGCAACAGTACAGTGCAGGAGGCTGTGCATGTTGTGGCAGCAGTGGCATAGTCCCTACCACCTGCGCATGGTGTCCTACCCCACCTGTGTATGGTCCCCTACTGACTGTGCATGTAGTCCCATATGACCTGCGTGCATTCTCCTACCACCTGTGCATGCGATCCCTACCACCCATGCATGGTCTCCTATCCCACCCACACATGGAGTCTTACCACCTGTGCACATGGTGTCCTACCCTGCGCACAGTCCCTACCACCCATGCATGGTCCCCTACTGACTGTGCACATGGTCCCATGTGACCATGCACGTTCTCCTACCACCCACACACATGGTCCCTACCACCTGCATGCATGGGGTCTCTTACCACCTGCAAACATGGTCCCCTACCACCTGTGTGTGCACGGTCTCCTACCACCTGTGCACAGTCCCATACCACCCACATGAGGTGTCCTACCCCACCCACATGTGGGGTCTCCACCTGCATCTGGGGTCTCCCCCCACGTGTGGCCCTTTGCTGCCTGTACCACCACAGTATGAACAGTGCCACCACCACTGCACCACATGCCACATTTTTCCTTTCTTTCATTCATCCTCAACTTCCCTACAACAGAACTATCAATTATATTCAACTTTCTGTCTATTGTTCATCTACTTCTGCTTATCTATCATTATTTCCTTTTATTCTGTGTTGCTACATATATCTTCAACTGTGATCATGTCTTATTAGTTGATATTTCAATCCAACAGGTGTTTACTCTATCTTGACATTTTGCAAATCTCTTTGTGAGTTCTGTTGATACTATCTTTTTAAACAATAACATGTTTGGGAGAATGTTCAGGCTATGTCTTTTCTGTATTGAATCATGCTACTGTATTCATGAGTATCATTGTGCCTGCAAGTAGGCTAAGTACTTTGGCTCTACAATCATGTTGGTCTTTCTTGTATTTTTATCCATCTACACTTAAATGCTTTGGCAGTATTTTCTCTTTTATTTCCTTACACACAGGTCCAGTGTTCCTGGGCTGATGAACAGGGACATGTATGAGTACTGATCATTGTCAGTACAGTGCACCTGCACATGCTTTGCCTATGGGTATGCCTAGGTATGGGTATGCCTAGGTATGGGTATGGGTCTATTGGGTTTCCAGTCTACAATAGTAACCATACAGCTGATATTTCTGTTTTGCTTTGTGCTTTCACAGTTTAAGAGGTGTTTTTTTCTGTCCATCTATCTATTTGTAACCTACAATACTACTGCATGCCATCATTGCTATGGGTATGTGTTTTCATGGCTGATAGATAGCCAGTGATGATCAATAGGGATGGGGACAGGACAGGGACATTGACAAGGTCTGTTGCAGCTTATGTATAATCATACAGATAAATATTTGATTGTATCTTATTTAGTCAATGTTGCAACACAGCAGGTCTATACTTTACAGCTGGAGAGATAATTGGAATTGGTCTGTAAGTTAGGGTTGGTCTGGAAATTGGACTTGATCTGTAGATAGATAGAGTACTATTTCCTTTTATTTTCTGTTGCAACAACCTATGTATACTTTCACAGATGATGTCCCATTATTCCATGTTGCAATGCAATTGGTTTTTACACTGGGGATGGGGACAGGGACAGGGATAGGACAGGGACATTGGTGAGGAATGTTGCAACTCATTTAACTATGTCTTCTTTACTTAATGTTGCAAAGGTCTTTACTTTATAGCTGGAGAGCCAATTACAATTAATCTGTGGGTTGGCATTAGTCTGTAAATTTGACTTGGTCTGTAGATAGATAGAGTACTATCTCCTTTTATTATCTGTTGCAACAACTTATGTATACTTTCATGATGATGTCTTATGATTTGATGTTGCAGTGCAACAGGTTTTTACACTATGGATGGGGATAGGGACAGGGCATGGACAGGGATAGGACAGGGATATTGATGAGGAATGTTGCAATGCAATAGGATAGATCTCTACTGCATAGCTGGAGATGCAATTGGAATTAGTCTATTGGTCTGTAAATTGGACTTGATCTGTGGATAGATAGAGTACTATTTTCTTTTATTTTCTGTTGCAGTGAGCTGTGTATACTTTCACAAATGATGTCTTATGATTTGGTGCTGTAATGCAACAGGTTTTTATGCTTGGGATGGGGACAGGGATGGGCAGGGACAAGGATAGGATACAGACATTGGTGAGGAATATTTAACTATGTCTGCTTTAGTTAATGTTGCAATGCAATAGGTCTTTACTTTATAGCTGGAGAGGCAATTGGAATTGGTCTGTAAATTGTACTTGGTCTGTAGATAGATAGAGTACTATTTCCTTTTATTTTCTATTGCAACAACCAATGTATACTTTCACAGATGATGCTTTATAACTCAATGTTGCAATGCAACAGGTTTTTACACTAGTGTAAATAAAGAAAGAAAGATGCTTTATAGTACTTGGAGCTAAGCTCACACTCTAGTATGTAAATACTAAAGTACTATAAAGGAAAAGGAAATAGAGTCCTTACTATAAGTAGGAGCTAAGCTCAACAACTGTAGTTAATACTACACTTATAGTAAGTAAGATAAAGGAAAAGGAAAAAGAAGAAACATGTTATGAGGTGCCAAAGCAAGTGCCTTGTAACACTTAGGGTAGTGTTGTATGTTGCAAAGGAATAGTTCAGTGCAAGTGGAGAAGCACTACATGGTCAGTCTGACCTATAGTACTTATATCCAAGTTTGGATATAGAAGTTGATGAAAAGAAGGTAGCTGGTTAGATGGCTGCATCCAAAAAGTGCAGCAGCCTTGGTCCCAGCACATGTCCTGAAGTGAGGCCACAATGAATATTTACCAATAGCCTGCATTGCCTTGAGTGGATGTGGGCAGGGCATGTGGGCAAGTTACCACACTGTGCTGGTACAGTGGTGGCATGGGTGAGGAGGTGGTGGCCATGCTGTATTGGCACAGCAGCAGCATGGGTGGGCAGTTGGGGGCTGTACATGTTGGAGTTAAGGTCAAATGCCTGACCCTGTACATGTGCTACTACACTTCATAACAGAGCTACAATACTTTTGTAGCAGAGTTACAACTCTACAGTAGCCATGACAGCTCCACATCATGCTATTAGCACTTCACTTAGACAAGGCCTGGTAGCTCAGTGGTTAGAGCACCCACCCAGAGTAAGGGAGGTCCTTGGTTCAAACCCAAGCCAAGTCACTATTTTGGCAATTGCACTTTCTAACAGTATGCTGATCATACAGTGGCAGTGTGGGCAGATAGGGGGTGGTGTGCTATTGACACAGTGGTGATGTGGGCACACAGATGGGCACAGGATGTCAGGACTGACAAACTGACAACAGACATCATTGTGAATGCCACAAACCTGACTTATCCCTGCCTACTTTAGAGGACTTAATGGGAGCTGTCATGACACATTATTTTTCTTTTCATTTTACAAATTTCTTTTATCTTATCACTCGAGATCTATATCGGATCTTATCTTATCCGATTAGATCTCTCACGATAATCTATAACTCATTCTTGATTCATCATCAGGCCAATTACTCTTTACTTATGACACATATTCTCACAATGACTGTGCAATGCTGTGCATTACTTACAGATCATTCTCATGATGCTGTGCATGACATCATGCTGTCCTTGTTCTATACTTTCAAATACCTGCCCTACAGTAACATACATGGTCTGTGAGC
>QLPN01002032.1:585-13098 GCA_003314395.1 Albatrellus ellisii | reverse complement strand
GGTAGATGGCCATGTGCTGTTGGTACAACAGTGACATGGGTGTTGCTAAGAGTGGCCTATTGGACAGTCTTAGGGAAGTTCTGATATGATAATACCCCTGGTAACAAGGTGGTTGATATGCACTTGATAGATGTAATAACCATTCCTGATGATGATGAAGAGAGGGATCAATGAGATAGTGATGAGGATGATGCCACCAATGACTAAATGAAGATCCAGTGTGATGAGTTTAGGATGTCTGAGTGATGCTTAAGTGACTTAGAGATCTTAGACTTAGTTCTTTAGAGTGAAGCAAGATAGCAACAAGCTTAGATCAAGTGCAGTGTAGGAGAATCCCTAGATTGTGAAGTTGACAAGACTAGGGTTTAAGACCACCAGTCTTTCAACTATTTATACTAAACTAGAGTTCTATGTATAGTAAAGTTGCACAGTAATGTGCAGTATTGCACAATAAGATGCATCCATAATGTAAGTCATGTGGCTCAGCCACTAGCACAAAATGAACAAGAGATAAACAGAAGTAAATAAAGACAAAAAAGATGAGTCCTTAGCAAGTAAATGTTATAATAAATAAATAAAGAGATAAAGGAGAAAAAGATAAGTCTAATATAGTACCTGGAGCTAAGCTCACACTTGTAGTAATAATACTACACTTTACTAGTAAGTAAGATAAAAGAAAAAAGAAAAAGAAAAGAAAACACATTACAAGGTGCCTAGGCAAGTGCCTCATAACAGGTGTGAGGGTGGGCACAGGAGAAGGGATGTACCAATCACCCATGTCATCTTGAGTGGACACAGGTGGTGAGCCAGCAAGTGGTGGTGCTGTGCTGGTACAGTGTGGGGTGCATGTGGGCAGGCAAGTAGGGGGCCATGTGCTATTGACACAACAGCAGTGAGTGTGTGGGCAGGGAAGGAGAGACACCAATTGCCCATGTCATCTTGAGTGGACATGGGCAGGGCAGACAGGCACCTTGCTGCACTGTGCTGGTATGGTGGCTCAGGCATGCATGTGGGCACAGGGTCCTGGCACAGTGGTGGCACAGGGGGCAGGTAGGGGCCTGTGTGCTGCTGACACATTGGCATGGGCACCCAGATGTCAGTAAGCAGAAGGGAGTTTGAGAAAAAGGGCACACCCAAATGTCTTCTGTTGAGCCTGCACATGATCCATCTGAGTCCCTGCTGTCCCTGCAACCCCACCACAGACAGGTAGCCAAAAAATGAAATGAAGAGGGAAAGATGTACTGCCATCAACATCACCATGATGCTGTGTCTCGAGCACACCACAGTAGATGTGCAGTACTGGGCCATATGCAGGGCTGCAGGTGAGAAGCTCACCTCCACCAATGCCACTGCCCTTGCAACCATGGAGCACAAAAAGTGCATTGTGAGCCTTGTGTGTGGACTGCTGCATGCTGTGCTGAGCCTGTTCTACTTACCCCTGCTATAGTGGATTGTGCTGCACAACATTGAAGCCATGTGTGTCACCCATGTTATCCTTGCATGTGGATGCTGATCCCCTGTGCAAGCTGTCACTCAGGATGGAGCACTCTATGGTGTCATGCCTGAGTGACTACAACACAAAGGTGCCAGATCTGCTGTCATATGACATGCCCAAGGCAGCACACACATGGCATGCATGGTGCTTACCTTGTGGTTGCTTGACCTCGCAGCCCTTCTCCCCAATGCAGTTCCACACCTTTGTCTCCACCACCACCCAGTCCCCCAATGTGTCATTGATTGTGTACCTGTTCATGTGCAGATGGGTTGTGCATGAGTGGTTTTGGCCTTGGGTGTGGCCAGACTCACCAGCTCAAGTCCAGCACATCAATTATCCCCTACTGCTTCTCATGCAGTGTACTCATCACCTTGTCCCTGACTGCATCAGGCTCTGCTTCAAGCCCTTTGATGCCTGCTCCTCTGGCTGCCACAGGTGTCAGTAAGATGAAAGGAGTGTGAGAAGAAAGCATGCACCCAAATGCCTCCCTGAGGGCAGCACCTTGAGTGGTGTGCTGAGTGTGTCCACTGTCGTGGTGCACAGGGTGTTACCTGCATTTCTTGTGCATGCCAGCTTCGATGTGCCATGGTTCAAGCTGCCCCACAATGCCACCACTGCTGCTGCTGCCACAACATGTGCAGCCAGGGGTGATGCAGGCCTGCACAGCCTCATGCACTGTGCAGTTGCCAGTCAGTACCTCAACCATGCAGTACCTGTTGGGTGCACCATGGTGGGGGTGTGGTACTGGGCTGTGTGCAGCATGCTGTTCAGATGGTGGCCATGTGGGCAGGTAGGAGACTGCATGCTGTTGCAGTGGCAGTGTGGGCACACAGGTAGGCACAGGAAAAGGACATACCAGTGAACCAGCAAGCTGCGACACTGTGCTGGTACAGTGGCAGCATGGCAGCATGGGGGGAGGGAGCCATAGTCTGTGGGGATAGTAAATAAGTCAGCTCCTGCTTGTAATTTGTTTATTCTTATGATAAATAAGATAAGCAGCCAACACATGCAGCATGGCCAGCTGTGATGACAATGTTGAGCAGCCAAATGCATGCAGTGTGGGGGTAGAAGCTCAGGTATGATGAATAGCCCATAGATGCATGCAGTAAATGGCAGTGGTGAGCAGCCAGTACATGCAGCATGGGGGCAGTGAGAAGCAGTGCAAGTGGTTGTAAAAGCCAGGACACACTGGCATGCTGTGCCACACTGGCATGTGCATGCTGCATTGCCACATGCATGCTGTGCTGCTGTGCATGGTGTGCCACACCAGGAGATGACTTTTTGTAGTGCCAATATCTCAACCATGTGTTGACCTCCTCACACGCCATTTTTCCCTAATATGGGACTGCTTACCAATCATCCTCCCATTATTATAGAGATTTTATTATAACATTTACTTGCTAAGGACTATCATTATACAATTAGCAAGGACTCATCTTATCTCATCTTTGTTTATTTTTGTTTATCTCTCATTCATTTCACACTTGTGGCTACATTGCTTTAGCTTACTATGGACATGTCTCAGGTCACATGACTTCATTGATTGCTGCACAATCATCATTGATCAGTGAACCTTATTTACTTGTACTATATTTAGGACATTCAATTTTGTATAAGTAGTTGAAAGACTGGTGGTCTTAAATGTTTGAGCAGGTTATGGCAGGCAAGGAGAATCAAGAGTGACATGAGCAGCAAGTGTAGAGAATCCCTGCATAGAGAAAACAAGGTCATCATGACCTGCAGCAGTAAGAAGTGATGTGGACAACAGTAGGTTGCCACAATGTAGTAAGAGAGATGCAAGGTGTGTAAGACAAAGTGAGAGTGAGATGTAGTAAGTGGAGGACTCACTCAGTGTGAATAAGACAACAACTGAGGAGTTTGTATTGTATGTACTACATCTTATATAGTGTTGTAGAGTATAGTTAAAGTGGAGAGGCAATGCAGAAGTACAAGGATCCCCAAAGATATGTAGGATGCACATCATCTGGAGTATGTAGTGGAGTGGAAACCCCGAAGGGTTGCATGGAAGTGTTGTTGTGTCATAAGTACATAAATATGTGTAGGAGGTGGAAATGCCAAACAAAAATGTGGTATGGTAGCAGTGTACAATTATTCAACATTAAACCCCAGTCTTGTCAACTTCACAATCTAGGGATTTGTCAGGTGCCATTATTTGGTGCATTTACCTCTTTATTTTCTTTTCATTTTCTTTTCTGTTTTCCTTTGATTAGATAAGATTAGATCATCTTTCCTTTCAGTCTATCTGATCTGATCTGATCTATATCTACTTACCTTCCTTTTGTTGCTTCTCTTCTGGATGCACCCATGCTGCACATGATGTCATACTTACTGCAGGTATTTACTGTAGTCTACCTGCCCTAGATTACTGTGCTGGTCTGTGCACAGTTCCTTAGAGTATATAGATAGCTGTAGTATAGCAAATATACTCCAGCTTGTTATGGCTGGCAAATCCTATTCTTTGAAGTGATCCTTAGTTTAGTGCACACTGGTCTCCCTTATGGGATATGTGGGACTGCTGTCTTACAGGATTCTCCTATACTGCACTTGACCTCAACTCACTAAAACCTTAAGAACTAAGTCTAAGATCTCTAAGTAACTCTAAGCATCACTAAGACATCCTAAACTTGCCACCCTGGACCCTCATTTAGTAATAGGTGGAATCATCCTTATTGTGAGGCCAACACAACATTGAAGCCAAACAACTGAAAAAAAAGGCTAAAACAAATCAAAAGGACAATCATGCTTCAACTAGTGGATATCCCAGATATATTAGCATATAGTAAAGGAGGAAAGAGGACTGGTACTGTACCTAGCAGATATCCCAGATGATCAGAACTGGGGAATAAATGCTAGGAGTTGTGTAGTACAGTATATATAGTACAGTACTCTGGGGCAGGCATATGAGCTAGCAAAGGCTGTGCAGTAGAGATAATAATAACAACCAATCAGAGATTGGATGACTAGCATGTCATTGGCTGATAAAGACAAACAAAATGAATACATGACCATGGGAATTGGTTCAATAGATCAGGAGTGATTGTAAGATCTGTAACAATTGAGACATAAGAAAAATAGGAAAAATGAAGAGAAAAATAAGGGAAATAGTAGTGGCCTGACACTTATTGCTATCTCATTGATCCCTCTCTTCATTGTCATCAAGAACATTTATTACACTATTCAAGTGCACAACAACTACCTTGTTACCAGGGGTATAGTTATTGCAAACTTTCCCTAAGACCATCCAATAGGCCACTGTTAGCAGTCAACACCTTCCAACTGAAGCAGAGCATCAACTGACATGCTAAGATATGTCTGCACAGGAATGAGCCAACACTCAAGAGAAGGGATGTGGTGGTGTAGATTGCTGTAGTGGCAAGGTGGTAAGTGGTGTGGCATAGGCCACAGAGTGGGAGGAAGTGGTTAGACATTATACAAAATGTCTAAGGAGACTTCATATGTGGGGAAGAAGTTTATGTAGTATGCATGAGATAGAGTTCAAGCAGAGTTGGGACTGTGTATTGTAAGAGCACAGTAAAGATGATGTAAGTGGTGATAAAGGATAAGGTAAGGTAGGGGTGAGAAGACATAATAAAGATGTGTAGGAGATTGAGCTGAATGAAATGCATGAATATTCCAACAAGACATTCACCCCCACAATCTGACCAAAGAACCTTGGGGGAGTGACCAAATAGAGTGTGAGTGCATGCTAGGTAATGGTCCAGTATGAGTAGTAACTGGCTCTTTAGCTTGATAGGGTACACCACCCCAAAGCAAGAGAAGTTGTCCAAAAACATGGTGAAATATATGTTTCCAGCACCAATGGATGCTGTGCTGACAGGCCCAACCAGATCCAAGTGGACAACAGCCAGGACTTCAATGGCATGTGACTTCAATAGGTGGAAAGGAGCACAGGGAAACTTCCCTTGAATGCATCTGGAGCAAGAAGATTCATCCCATGAAGATGAGGGAGGAGAGAAGCTGGTGAGCTGGGATGATCAAATGCACAGTACAACTTCTTCAGAGAGATGACCCAAACACTCATGCCAGAGATGAATGGAAGGAGATGCAAGAGTGTGGACAGCTGAATTGCACACTAAGTCAACCCAGTACATTCCCCTCAAAGGTGTCCTATGCTGAAAACACAATCATCTTTAGAGATAATGCATGTTGTCAGGACTGACAAACCTATGACAGGCATTGTAGCAAATGTCTCACAATCCCAACTTATCCCTGCCTCCTTAAGACAACTTAATGGGAGCTGCCTTGGAACTAAGCCAAGGGGTGAAAGATCTCAGCCAAGTAGAAGGGGTGGAACAAGCTGGGGTCTATTCACTATACTACCTATCTACTTATAGTACTAGAACACACACACAGACCAGGCGCAGTAACCAAGGGCAGGTCAAGCAGTAAGTAAAGCACAGCAGCTGTGGGTATACTGCTGACAGATGCACAGCATCTGTGGGAACCACCTCCCATGAGGAAACAGTAAGGACTGTGATAAGATAGAGGATTAGATGTAGATCAGATAATATGAAAGATAAGATGATCTAATCTAATCATATCTAAAAGGAAACATAAAAGAAAGTAAAAGAAAAGAAATAATAATGGCAGGGAATAAAGTCAGTGATAGGAGTCTGACACATGTGCCACCATTGTATGTGGTGCAGAAACCAAGGTGATCAAGACAACTGACAGAGAGAAAATGCCCAGATGCACCAGGAACATGGAGTGTGGAAAACTGGGCAGGGCAGCAAAAGGCAAATATACCATAGCATAGAACAAATATGCATTGCAGATAAAGAGGACACTGGCAACAATAAGGGCTATTCCCTCGAGGAGACAGGGCAGTGGGCCAAGGGGCCACATCTGATAAGAGAATGATGAGGTGTACAGATGAGGGTACACAAGATAGAGGAGAGTGTGCTACATGAGACAGGTATGTCAGAGAGCAGATAGAGTAGCAGACAAGATACATACCTCAGCAGTAGACAAAAGTGCTGAGGTATGTGGACAAAACAAGAGGAGTTGATACAGTTCAGCTACAATAAGGTTTAAGGGGAGCTTGACTGTAAAACCAAAGAGAGATCCAAAAAGGGAAAGAAAGAGTGATGTGATGTGCAAGAGACTAGACAAATGCTAATATGTATAAGTATGATCAGTGTTGTATAGTAGATAAAATTGACATGGAGGACACCTGTAAGTGACAGAGACACAACATCACTGCTAGGCAAGGTATGGTGTTGTGCACTACTGCCCTTCCTGGTGCAGGTGATGCTAGCACCATTTCCAACCATCACAGTCCAGAAGGTAAGTGGCTCATATGAGGAGAAGTTGTCTCAATGAGGGGAGATATGGTTGGTGCATCCAGAGTCTAGCATCCATGCACTAGGACTCCCAACATAGTAACACACATTGAATTGCATAGAAGGGGAAGAAGACAGTGTGTTTAAACTAGACCCACCAGGTGATGCTCCTCTATCCTTATCCTTCTCTTTTGCCTTCTCAACCCTAGCCTTCACATTGTCTGGCATTCCATGCAGTGTCCAGCAGGTTTCAATCATGTGGTTCCAACACTTGCAGTGGGAGTAATAGGTGCTGTTGTGCCTTCTGGGAATGGAAGTAGTTTGGAAGGCAGAAAGCATGGTGCATGGCTTGGATCATGACTCCTCATCTAGGATGTGACCATGAATGACTCCCATAGACAGGTTTGTGAGATCAGAGGAAGTGAGAAGCACAGAGGAGAAGCCATGCCATGAAGGGTGAAGGGCATATAGCAGCAAAAAGCACATGTTTTGGTCACTAATGGTGACCCCAGAGGATATGAGTTGTTCCTGGGTGATGAGGAGTGTGTCAATTTGAGGTGTGAAAGGTGAGTGTGCATATTTACTGGTGAATAAGGACTGAAAGTCAACAAATACTGCAACCACAGACTGTTTTCCATAGATCTCAATCTCTTCCAATCCTTCCCAGGCCCTCTACATGGTCATGGTGTTGCTCGAGATGATGATTGAAGGCTGAGAGCTGCAGTTCATGGAGATGACAGCTTTCATGACATCATTGTCATGGTGCCAGTTGGTAACTTCTACTTTGTTGATGATGAACTGTGTGGGGAGTCCACCTTCAATGTCTCTGGTTTGAGAGATGGGAGTGACTGGTGGTTTAGAGATAGTGTACCAAATGCCCATGATGATGAGGGCAGACTTGACAATGTTAGCCCACTGCCAATAGTTGTCAGCTCCTTCAAGAGTAATATTGATTTTTGGAATGGAAGCAGAATATGCAGAAGGAATAAAGTGGGCTATGAGGGAGAGTACAATGTAAGAGTGAGAGTTGAGGAGTGAGAATATGAGGATGAGAGTAAGGAGTAGAATGGCCCAGGCAGGGCCCATAACCTGTTGAGCACAGGCCATGTGTGGGAGGAGAATGTGAAGAGAGTTCTTATTGTCACATGTGGGTAGTGGACTATACCTATACTTATAGTAACTATAGTAACTCATGGACCAATGTGACTAGTGATACTTGATGTGTGTGTGTGTGTGTGTGTGTGTGTGTGTGTGTGTGTGTGTGTGTGTGTGTGTGTGTACAGTAGCAGGCCAGAAGACATTAGTAAGCACATAATCATCAACACAGTGGACATTGCTGAAGTGATCCCTAGTGCTTTCCAGATTTCCTGAGTGACTTTAGAAGCAAATTGGGGTCCTCTGTCAGAAATGATTTTTTTCTGGAAGACTGAAACATTTCCAGGCATGGTCTAAGAATAATTGTGCAGTTTCTGAGGCAGTGATGGTCTTTTGTGTGGTGTGATAATAATAGCTTTCAAGAATTTGTTGACTATGATGTTGATTGAGTCATATCCATTAACTTCTGGAAGATCTGTTATAAAGTTGGTGGTAACATGTTGCCATGGTTTGTTTGGTGTTTTGGTGGGCATTAATGGAGCTTTAGTGGGGTGGGTGATATTTTTTGTTGATTGACACATTGCACATCCTTCAACATATGCTTTGACAAATAAGGACATTCCTGGCCACCAGTAGTCTTGTTGAATAAGTTTGTATGTCTTCCATCTTCCTGGGTGCCCAGCTGGTGTGGAATTGTGGTGAATACATGCTACTTCTTTTTGAAGTTCTTTGTTATCTGGGACATAGATTTTTCTGCAGAAGAGAAGTAGTTCATCTTCATAGTTCCATTCTTGGATTCCTTGAGTTAGTTTTCAAGGTCCAAGGTTTATGACCATTTCTTGTGAAAGTGTATCTAGTTTGAGCTGTTCAATAATTTGTTGTCTAATTGTTTTTTTTTTTTTGTAGGTGTCAGGTGTCCTCCAGTGGCATTTATGCAAAATACTTTTGGATTTAACACCATAATGTTGGAATTGTCTGAAATTACCCCCTCCTCATGGTCTAGCCTCCTGATCAGATGATCAGCTTTATTGAGGGTACTGGGATGGTGTAAAATTGAAAAGTTGAAATGAGATAAGAAGAGGCTCCATCAAACTTGTCAGCAGTTAAGTTGTTTGGCCATAGAGAAGTACTTGAGGTTTTTGTGATCAGACCATACTTCAATAGGATGGGGACTACCTTTGAGATAATGACACCAGGTTTCAAGGGCTCAGATAATTGTGAGGAGTGCTTTGTCATAAATGACATAATTGCATTCTGGTGGGGTCATTTGTTATGATAAGGTGACAGGGCACCAGGGGGAATTTGGTCCTTGTTGGGATAGGATGGTGCCATAATTGAAGTCTGATGCATTGGTTTCAAGCTTGAATGGAGCATCAAAGCTGGGCATGAGAAGAACTGGTGTTGTCATAAACATGTGTTTCAGTTGTTCAAAAGCAGATTGTTGTGTGTCATCCCATTCCCAGGATTGATCTTTACATGTGAGTTCCATCAAAGGTTTGGTCATTTTAGCAAAATCTTTGATAAAACATCAATAGAAATTTCCAAAGCCTAAAAATGATTGTACATCTTTAACCATTTTGGGAATGGACCAGTCATGAGGGAGACGTGCAAACACATGGGGCAAAAGCCCAGAAAGAGAAGACATTACAACACTGGCATTGCACAGAAGTATAGTAGTGAGTGTAGATGCAAGAACAGTGAGGGAGAAGATGTAGTAGATCAACTGACTATCAATGTCCCTTTACATGTACCTATATACTATAAGGTGCAGCACACAGACCATGCTGATGTAAGGTAAGTGTGGGGAGTGGGTGCTGGTGCAAAGAGCATCATGTGTCAACATACAGTACTATAGTATTCATTTACTTAGCTGTGAGCTTAGTTCCAAGTACTATAAGGCATCTCATCTTCTTTTTTATCTGACTTTGTTTATTTACATTTACTTGCTAAGGACTAGTACTATACAATTAGCAAGGACTCATCTTTGTTTATCTCTTGTTCTTGTCATGCTGGTGGCTACTTACTTGTAGTTTACTGTGGACATGACCCAGTCACATGATCTCATTGATCACTGCACAATCATCATTGATCTGTGAACTTTAACTACTTGTACTATTCTTAGGACTCCAGCTTTGTATAAGTAGTTGAAAGACTGGTGGTCTTAAACCCCAGTCTTGTCAACTTCACAATCTAGGGATTCTCCTATACTGCACTTGATCTTCATCTCACTTAAACCTAAGAACTAAAGTCCAATATGTTTGTTGGAGATGTACACATTTCATTCACTCCAACCTCCCATGTACTCATTACATCATTTACTTACATCTTATCTTATCATTCTATACTCACTTATATCTCCTCTACCACACCCTCATACCACATTTTCACACTCCACTTAAACTCTATTTCACAAACACTACATAAACCTCATCCCCACTTTCTGCAGTCTCCTTAGATGTTCTTTATGATGTCTAAGTGAGTACTACCCACTTCTTCTTCATCGCCCACTTACCTAGCCCTGCAGCATCTTCTACCCACTCCACAGCTCCTACTGCCACACCACTTACCATGTTGCTGCAGCAACAATGACCATCTTGTCCTTGATCTGCCATGTATGCTCATTCCTGTTCTCACAATGTTGACATGTGATGCTCTTCACACCAGCACCCACTCCCCACACTTACCTTACATCAGCATGGTCTTATAGTATATAGGTACATGTAAAGGGACATTGATATTCAGTTGATCTACTACATCTTCTTCCTTACTGTGCTTGCATCTACACTCACTACTATACTTCTGCACAATGCCAGTGTTGTAACATCTTCTCTTTCTGGGCTTTTGCCCCACATATTCACACCTCTCCCTCACTCTCCTTGAATGGAGTGACTGACCTCAGGTATGACCACTGTGCTGATCATCTAAGTGTCAACATAAGATCTCTAAGAGTCACTAAGACATCCTAAATTTGTCACCCTGGATCCTTGTTTAGTCATCAGTGGTATCATCCTCATTACTATCTCATTGATCCCTTTCTTCATCATCACCAGGAACGTTATTATGCTTATCAAGCACACAATAACTACCTTGTTACCAAGGGTATAGTTATCACAAACCTTCCCTAAGACTGTCCAATAGGCCACTCTTAGCATATACTGTACTTCTGTAGCATGTACTCTTTAGCTTAGTACATCTGAGATATCCACTATATAGTGCATTAGTCTCTTTGCACTATCACATCCCTTTTCCTCTTTGATATTCTTGTGTGACCTCACTACTTAGTGTCAGCCTCACATACACCATGCCAGGAGACAAAGACAACAGGAAATATTACCAGGCAAGATACATCTGTGAGATGATAGATAATGTGTACAAAAGAGTAGAGGGTACACAGAGGAAAGAGGACTGAATAGAACAGGTAGTGTCAGATGAAGAAAAGAGAGAGGGAGATACAACAAGATGCCTACCTCAGTAATATGCAAGAGTGCTGAGGTGGTAGAGCAAAAAGAGGAGAACAATATAATAAAGATATGGTGAGGTTAAAGAGGAGCTTTAATGAAGAGAATAAGGAAGATCCCAAATGGAGAACAGAGTGGATGAAGTAAATAAATCCACATGATATACCTACTGGCATATCAAGAAGCTGGCAGTGGATGAGATAATATGAAATGTCATGAAAGTGTTGGTTTTTTCATTATCTTATGATGCTGACCACACTGTATACTTATTAAGTATACTTATCTCTATCTCATCTTATTGGTATTTCTTTTCTTTTATGGTTTGAGCTCCTCTTCAACTCTATCTTGCTCTTACTATATCTTCTTTACCTCATCATCTTCTCACCTCAGCACTTCTGCATGTGCTGAGGTGAGTATCTCTTCTACTCTCTGAGCTCTCTTCTGACATACCTGCTCTATGCAGCTCTCTCTCTCTCTCTCTCTCTCTCTCTCTCTCTCTCTCTCTCTCTCTCTCTCTCTCTCTCTCTCTCTCTTTCTTCTGTGTACCCTCTACCCTCTGGTACACATCTTCTCTATCTTACAGCTATCTCTTTAGCTATCTCTCTAGCTATCTTTCTAGCCATCTCTCTAGGCCTCTGGACTGCTGTCCTCTTGGCTCATTTATCTCCGCCTGGGCTAATAAGCCTATCTCTGAACTGTGATGCTCAATCTGCTGTTTGCCACTCTGCCCATATTTCAATAGAAAAACATACACAGTATGTATGAGTATGCCCAGCATCCTAAGGTAGAGGGGAAATCAACAAAAGTCTACCAGTACAGCAAGTAACTGGTAGAGGATGAGACAAGACTTAAGATGTACACAATAGGTAATAGTAGTATGCACAGCACCCAGTAAGGAAAAAAATCAACAAATACCATGGGAGCATGCACACACATCTCTTGACAGTAAATATTGCCATGTCCATTACAGTACTACCATACTAAGTTAGTGAGATGTCTTGTTGCCATCACTCAGGCTGGCAACTGTATGCATCAACATTTGGTGCCACTGACAGTGCCAGTGGCTGATGCTAAGAGCAGCCTATTGGATGATCTTAGGGAAGGTCTAAAATGTTACTCCTGGTAACCAAGATTTGGATAT
>QLPN01002027.1:1038-19824 GCA_003314395.1 Albatrellus ellisii | reverse complement strand
ACACTGTTTTCAACTATAAGCACATAAGTAGATCCATGTGGGGCATTATGTATTCTCATCACCATTGAACTCCATTGGCACCTCAACATCTCGATCAATCCTGCTCTGTCAACAACTTGAACACATGTACCACAAGATCCCTCACTCCTTGTGTGAGGGTGGGTCTTGCCCTGGTTGTGGGGCATCCCATGTGTGCCCTGATGTCAAGTCAAAGAGTGCACTGTTCTGGATGTTCATGCTCACTGTACCATTTGCATTCATGGTGCTTGTGGCATGCTGGTATTACCACTGCAGTGGCATGGTGAAAGGGTGCATGGCTCTGTGCTAGTGCTTGGTCTTCAAGGGGGGCTGATGATGTCACAGGGTGATCTGGCTGCTGGGTGACTCATGGCCTGGATTCTGCATGGCAGACTTGGGCATGCTGGTGATGCTGGCATCAGTGCTGTGGTTCCTCATTGGCTTGGTGGGCATCATGTGGGAGGTGGTGTCATTGTTGATACAGTCAGCTATGATGAACCTACAGTTGTGCAGAGGGTATCAGAATGTGCCCGTCAATGAGGACATGCAGATCTTGCACTTTGAGGATGAGGAGTGAGCAGATGTAAGTGGGAACAATAGAAAAGTGAATTGTTGAGCATCTTTATACTTGATAGTAATATGGCTTATGTCTTACACATTATGTACAGCCTACATTATGCATGGATGTTAGCATAATCTATTGTCCTTTGGGTGTTATTGTTATTACATCCAAGAGGTAGGGTCTCAGAAGACCTTGCAAACCTGTGAGTGGTGAGCTATGGAGACCAACAAGCAGCACACAGCACCAACCTAATGAGCATAATGAGCAAGGCAGGTCACTGCACATCCATAATCATCAGGCATGGGCACTGGTTGAGCCCAAAAGCATACACTTATGAGGCAATATTAGAACATAAGCCATTAATCTGATGCTGCATGCAACAGTAGTACAGTGAACAGCGTACAATACAACAATCAGTGGCATAGACTCATCCCTCAATGACAGATGCCCAAGTGGTCCTCCTTGATGGTCCCAATCGCAAACTGCCAGCCACATAAGGGTTAAAAAAAAGCAAAGTTCAATGGACAAGGAAGAGCAGGATGCAAGATCTCCATGGTGTCGACACAGTCCTGATGATCTTGAGCTGCACCTCTGTGTTCTTTTCTATGATCTGTAGAGAGAGGTGTGGCACCACAGAGCAGAAACATGAGAGAAGCAGTGCATACCTGTCCGTCCAACATGAACAACAGGGGTTTGAGTTGGGGTCAAACTTCATGTCAGGGTGTATGAGCTATGGAGAGGTGGGGAGATGCACCTTGTTCACGTTGTTGATGACACTGTCAACGACCTTGCCCTTGAACGGCTTGAACACAATGGCACAGTAGTGTGTCATGAACTTGGCTTGGCCACTGCCACTCAGCACCATGCCCTTGCTGATGTCAAGGATTGACACCACAGTGATGATGTAGCTGAACTGGCTGGAGCAGGTGCCCTTGACTTCCGAGTACAGCTTAGACTTGAGGAACTGCAGCATGCATGGGCCAAAGTAGGATGGGTGGAGGAGGATGGTGCACATCAGTTCTTTCTGGAGAATGCTCAGCATGTGGTCTGAGCTGGTACAGCAGCAGTGCAGGCAGGGTGGTAGTGGCTGTGTGCTATTAGTATGGTGGTGGTGCAACCAGTAGGGGGCCACACATTGCTGACAAAGTGGCAACATGGGTGAGCACAGCAGGAGACAGATGTACCAATTGCAGGACATGCTGCACCACATGGGCAGTGAGCAGGCAATTTGCTGTGCAGCGTTGGGGGCAGAGGCTCAGGCATCATGAGTAGCAGCATGAGTGATTGTGTGAAAAAGCCAGGGTGCCACACTGGGTGTGGCATGCCATGCGCATGCCACAATGCAGCACACAGATTGTAGCACCATTATTTGAACCACGTGGGTTTTTAAACTTATGACCATCCTCCCAATCTAACTAGTGTAAAAACCTGTTGCATTGCAACATGGAGTAATGTGAGGCTGACACTTTGTCGAAGTGAAACAACTTAGGAAGACTAAAAACAACTAAAAGGACAATCGTGCTTCAACTAGTGGATATCCCAGATGTATTAGCATATAGTGAGAGAGAGTATAAGAGAGTACTGTACCTAGCAGATATCCCAGATGATCAGAACTGGGGAATAAACCGCTAGGAGTCTTATGTATATATAGTACCCTAAAGCATGCACAGACCATGCAGTACAGTGTAGGGCTGGAGAATGAGAAAGTAAAGTAATGATATCATATCTAATAATAGAAGGGACGTGTCAGTGCTGACTGAGGCTCTGCAGCAACTGTGGGAGTGATTGGTGATACTCCACAGCAGGTGTGAGAGAAATTGGTGAGCATGCACAGTAAGTGTGAGAAAAGGAGTCATAACTAAAGATAGAACAGGCTGATCAGAGATCAGATGACATACACATCATCGGCCAATAAAGATGAAGAGAAAGAGTATGTGACCGTGGGAATCGCTTTGATAGATCAGGAGCGATTGTAAGATCTATGATGATATAGATGTAAGAAAAATAGAGAAAAATGAAGAGAAAAATAGGGAAAATAATAGCGGCCTGACAAATACCCCCTTCTTAAGGTGAGATGTCTCGACAAGCAAAGAATGGAGATGAACATGCGTGGCAAATATCTTCTTCTTCTCCTTCCATAGATTTGAAAGGAATGCCAGCAAAAAGTGATGGGGAAAGAGGGATGATGGAAGAAGACTTGGGTAATTCTTTCAAGTCTTCATATGATTTAGGAGTAATAACTCCATCATTGTCTTCGTCTGTAAAGTCATCTTCATCATCAATGATACCAAAAGGTACTTCCTCATATCCTTCGTCAAGAATTGGTGGGGTAATGATATTTGTTTCTTCATGAAGTCGTCGAGCATAGTGTGGTTGAGCCATCATCTCTGGTGAATATTCCATCTGGTAAAGGGAATAAATGGCTACTGAATGTATTGCTTGAGGATGTTCTTTATGGTACCTCTTGAGCATATCAGGAACATCTTCCATCTTCCATCAATACTGAAGCAGGTTCCCAAGAATTTTCCTCTGCAGGGTAGTCCTTCCATTTGACCAGATATTGAATTTTACCACAATAAATATGGCTATTGAGGATTTCTTTGACTTCATATTCTTCAACATCATTCTTGATGATAGGAGGAGGAGGAGGTTGAATTTCTCATTCAATGATGACATCTTTGATGCAAGGGTGAAGTTTGACAACATGAAAAACTGGATGAATTTTCATCATCTTTGGGAGTCTAAGATGATATGTGTTGTTTGAAAGTACTTCAAGTACTTCATATGGTCCAAGTCGTTTATGGTCCAATTTCTTCATCGGTCTACCTGTGTCAATATTGGTAGCTTCCAGCCATACTTTATCTCCAATGGCATAGACAGGAGTTTTGCCTCAATGTTCATCATAAAACTTCTTCATATCATCTGCTGCTTTCTTCAATGACACCTCTGCTTCTTCTCTGATATGTTTGAGCCCTGCTACAAACTTGTCCATGGAATCAATCTTGGTAGATGTATGAGGTTCATGGCCCATTTGTGGATCTTGTCCATAATTCAGCATGAATGGTGAATATTTTGTTGCTGAATGAACATGATTGTTGTACACAAATTCTGCCATGGGCAACCAGCTCACCCAATTGTTTTGTTGATGATTTATGAAGATGCAGAAATATTGTTTGATTTCTTGGTTTATCCGCTCTGTTTGTCCATCTGTCTGGGGATGATAAGCTGTGGATGTAGCTGTTTGAATCCCCAGTAAACAATTCAATTCACACATGACTTGTGATGCAAATTGAGGTCCTCTGTCTGATAACACCTTCTCTGGAAAACCATGATGTTTCCAAACATGATCTCTCATAAGATGTGCTACTCCTTCAGCCATAATCATCTCTGTTGTTGGAATAGCGTGAATCATTTTGGTGAAATGATCCATGACCATGAGAATAGAATCATTGCCTTGGCTTTCAGGCAATTTGACAATGAGATCTGTAGAGATGATCTGCCAAGGATGTGAAGGAATTTCATTAGGTGTTAACTCTCCTTGTGGTTTTGTAGGGAAAGTCTTCGTCCTTTGGCATAAGTCACATCCCTTGACATATTTCTCCACATATGATGCCATATTTGGGAACTGTGAGGCTGACGTTTGCCAGCAAGGTCACACAATGTATAAGGAAGAGAGGATGGCTAACAAGAGAGATGAGATCACACTTGTGCAAACGGATATCCCAGATGTATTCAGCTGAAGAGTAACTACGATACAGCTGAACTATATATACTAAGGAGAACCTGCGCACAGACCATGTATGTACTATAGGGCAGGTGTATCATAAAGGAATGTGCAGCATTCCTGTGAATGATCAATAAGCAACTTGCACAGCATCAGTAAGGATGTGCAGCATCTGTGAGAAGCTCTGTAAGCAACTGTGAGAATATGTGTCATATGTGTACAGTAAATGGTCTGATGATGAATGATGAATGAGTCATATATAATCATGATAAGATCTACATAATCTGATAAGATATCTTGTGTAGATCTTGAGCAATAAGGATGAAAGAAATCGTAAAATGAAAAGAAAAATAAGCATGTCCTGACAAATACCCCCTCTTTTAGGGCGAGATGACTCGACAAGCATATGCAATTCCAATAGAACCAAATCCTTTTTCTCCCCGATTGGTATCATCCAATGACTGAACTTCATGGTGTTATGCACTGTGCTGGGCTGAAGGGGAAATGTAACCACAACCACAGCAATTGCTGGAGGGTGCGAGCCGTAAAGTTCTCTAGACACCAAAGTAGAGAGGATTAGTAGTTAAGGGTGATAAGGGTGATAGTGCGATTCAACTAGAGCTCCTAGAGGAACACAACTTGGGTAATAAACCAGTGATATGATGCGATAAGACAGATGCAAAATGACACAATAGAGAGCATGATAGAGAATCCAATGTAGTGGACACAAAAACACGATGCAGTAGAGAACATAACGCAGCGCAACGCAATGGAGAACGCAATGGAGAACGCTACATAATGCAATGATAAACGCGATTTATGGGGAACGCGCACTTTTCTCGATAATAAGACATGCAGAGGTAAGGTTGATACTTGCTTTTTGATTATCGACTCAGACGGGAGAAGAAGTCAAATTGAGGGCAGGGGAAATCTGGTCATTTTGATGGACGATGTGCTATCTAAATACAAGCCTAGCTCCAAGACTGGAGCACAACAAAACACAACAGAAAATTTACAGTGTAGGGTCGATCATAGGGATATTTGAAATGAAGTGGAGCCTGTATGTGAGCAAATAAAGTATCATACTATAGTGGATGAGCAAAAGAGGAATAGCACTGATCGCACCAAATGCTGACTTTGCGACTTGTACCTCCATGGTTACTTTGGTGGGTCTAGACCATGCCTCGGCCTATTCATCCTATCCCTTGTCGGCTGACCCGGTATTGTTTTCCGACGCCTGCGTGAATGCACAATTATAGCGACTGCGGATGATTTTCACATGCAGTGCATTAATGTCGCTGTGTTCACCTGATGTCGCTGATGGTCATTTTCTGGCATTACGTGCATGTGATGCTCATCAGTGGATATCAGCAATAGAAATATGTTCAAGGATTAATTGAGTGATACAATCGCCAATATTGATTTCAAAATCTTCAGTGCTGAGATTGACAATGAGTATTTTCAATATTCCCCTATAATTGGAATCAATGACACCCACACCAATATGAATAGAATTCTTAACAGCCAAACCACTGTGAGGTGCAATACAGCCATAACAATGATCTGGTATAGCTAAGGCGATTTGGGTGTCAACCAATTTTTGACTATGTGAGGGAATAATGATTATCTCGGCACTATAGAGGTCTAATCCTGCGGCATGCTCTGATCCTTGTGTGGGTAGTTTCGCTGAGTCTGAAAGTTGTTTGACTGGTATTGAACATTTTGAATAGTGCATATTGCAAGGGGATATTTCAAATGGAATTCTTTAACCAGCTTGGGTATGTCTTTGAGAATATTTGTAGCTGGTTCCCAGGAATTTTTGTCTTCTGGGTAATTTTTCCATTTGATAAGGTATTGGATTTTCCCTTTATTTTTCCGACTATTCAAGATTGTTTTGACTTCATACTGTTCAATACTGTCTTTGATGATTGGAGAGGGCAGGGTCTTCACAATTCGTTCCGGAATTTCATTTGGAGTATAGGGTAATAACTTTGCGACATGAAAGACTGGATGGATCTTCATCGATTTGGGTAATGTCAATTTGTATGTATTGTTTGACAATATTTGTTCGATCGGGTAAGGCCCAAGTCGTTTATGATCCAGTTTCTTTGTAGGTCTTCCTGTTTGAATGTTTGTCGCATCTAGCCAAACTTTATCTCCAATTGTGAATTTGGGTGTTGCTCCTCTGTGAGTGTCGTAGTATTTCTTCATATCATCAGCCACTTTCCTCAGCACTGATTCTGCATCATCTCTGGTCCTTTTCATTCCTTCTATAAAATTTTCTACCAATTCGATAGTGGACGTCTTGCCCAATTCAAAACCCATTCAAGGATTTTGTCCAGAGTTAATCATAAATGGAGAGTATTTTGTCGAGGCATTGACTCTGTTATTATAGCAAAATTCTGCCATTGGTAACCAATTCATCCAATCCGATTGTCAATGATCAATGAATATTCTGAGATATTGTTCAATCTCTTGATTGATTTGTTCTGTTTGACCATCAGTTTGAGGATGATAGGCTGTTGATAGAGCCATTTTGATGCCTAATAATCAATTTAACTCTTGCATCATTTTGGAAGTGAATTGTGGTCCTCAATCCAATATGATCTTTTTGGGAAGTCCATGGTGTTTCCAAATGTTATCTCTGAACATCCTTGCTACTCCTTCTGCAGTTATGTCTGATGTTGTTGCCATGATATGTATCATTTTGGAAAATCAATCAACAACCACTAGTATTGAGTTGTACCCTTGACTTTCAGGTAATTGTGTAATGAGATCCATAGATATGATCTGCCAAGGGTTTGATGGTACTTCGTTTGGCATCAATTCGCCTTGTGGTTTCTTTGTAATTGTTTTCATTCTTTGACAAATATCGCAACTTTTGATGTACTTTCCAACATATGCTGCCATTCCTTTCCACCAGAATGTTCTTGACACTAACTCCAGTGTCCTCCATTGTCCTGGATGTCCTGCAATTGGGGTGTCATGACAGTATTTGATGACTTCTGCTCTACAGCTATCAGGGACAAGGATTTTGTCTTTGAATGTGAGTAATCCTTGTTTATTTTGTCCCCATCCTGCTATGGTAGCTGTTTTGCATTCATCTGCTGACAGTTCCACCCACATCTTGACATCTCCATCTTTCTCCTGTTCGTCTGTGATCTTTTGAAGAAGTGGAATATTGTTTGTTAAAACTGCTTGTATATGGTTTGGATTTGCGAAAAATTCAGGTTTTAGCAGTATAACATTTTCCTTGTCATGTTCCACCCCCTCTTTATGATCCGCTCATCTCAAGAGGAGATCTGGTTTGGCTGAGCTCTTTCCCAGTCTGTGGGAAAGGTGGATGTTGAACCTAGAAAGAAAGAGAGACCATCGAGCCTGGTGATGGTTCAATTTCTGGGCACTCATGAAGTACTCTAGGTTTCTGTGATCCATGAGGATCTGGACTGGACTATCTGTTCCTTCTAGATAGTGCCTCCATTGCTCTAGTGCATGTATAACAGCCAACATCTCTTTGTCATAGATGTCATAATTTCTCTCTGCCAGTGATAAGCCCTTGCTGATATACGCCACTGGATGCCATTTCTCGTCATCTTGCATTTGTGATAATACTGCGCCTGTAGCATAACCTGAACTGTCTGCTTCTACAAGGTAAGGGCGATTGGGTTCAGGAAAGACTAAAACAGGTTTTGAACATAACACTGTTTTAAGATTTTCAAATGATTCCTGTTGTTCTGAATCCCAATGCCATTTTACATCTTTTTGTAGAAGAGAATTGAGGGGTTTAGCTATGTCTGAGAATCCTCTGATAAAACACCGATAGAAATTTGTGAAACCTAAGAAGGAGCGAACTTCTGTGACAGAAGTTGGGACAGGCCAATCAGCAATGCCTTGGACTTTGACAGGGTCCATCATGATTTTGTCAAAAGATATTTTAAGTCCAAGATAATCAATTTCTGTCTTTTCAAAATCGCATTTTTCTGGTTTCAGATATAGCTTGTTATTGCGTAATATCTTCAATACTTCTTCCACTATGATCCTATGTTCTTCAATCATTGCCATGAAGATAAGGATGTCGTCCATATAGACCACTACTTTTCCTTTTGCTATCAACTCTCTGAAGAGATGATTCATCATTGTTTGAAATGTAGTGGGACTATTGGTCAACCTGAAAAACATAACCAGAGGTTCGTATAGTCCTTGATTTGTGATGAAGGCAGCCTTCCATTCATCTCCTTCTTTGATACGAACATTGTTATACCCCCATCTGATGTTGAGTTTTGTGAAGTATTTGGCCCCTTTGAATTTATCAATCAATTCTGATATGAGTGGTAGTGGATAGGAATTTTTGATTGTAATCTCATTGAGGCGTTGATAATCTTGAATAGGACGTAATTCACCTGACTTCTTCTTGATAAAGAAAAATGGAGAGGCCATAGGTGATTTAGATGGCCTAATTTGTCCTGATTTCAAGTTCTCTTCGATAAACTTCTCTAACTCCTTTTGTTCGGTAAATGAGAGATTGTAGATCTTCCCCATATGCATTTTCACGTTTGGTTTTAATTTGATTGCATGATCCCAAGTTCATTTGGGAGGTAATTCATCGAATGATTCTTTTGCAAATACCGATTTAAAACCATGATATGCTTTGGGTACTATATCTTCAAAGGACTTTTTGATCTTTCGTTTTTCTGCTTCTATCACAAGATCCTGAGATATGTTTGATATGGATGCTTCCAACTCTGACCATGATGCATAGTACTTTGTCTTCTTTTCCTATTGCATCTTCTTCTTCATCATCAACTTCTTTCAATTTAGGAACTTCCATCTTTTTCTTCTGCTTGTGTTCCTTTTGTTCTGCAACTACTCTGATGTGACACCTTCATGGACATCTTGTGAATTTTACTCTGCCTGTTTCCCAATCTATCTCTGGATTGTGGATCTTTAGCCATGTTTCACCAAGGATTAGGTCAACTTTTCCTAGTCCGGTAACACAGAACGTAGTTCTTTCTGTATGATTTTGGATTTTGACTATTAGATCCACTGTTTCTTTGATAGAACCTCATTCATTCTTTGTTCCATCAACATTGTAGACTGGGATAGCGATTGGGAGTTTCTTTGTGATGAGATGATTATTTTTGACAAATTCTTCATCTACATAACAAGTCGTTGCTCCTGAGCCAACTAAGGCTTGAATAGTAATCACTTGTCCACTATCAGGCTTCTTGACTTCTAGTTCTATCATGGGTAATTCCATTCATATCCCCATGACAATGTGCTTTTCTTTTTGAGAGGGCATACTCTCTGATGTCTTTTCTTCAGTCTTTTTCTCTGATGCAATGTGATTAAATATTTCAACTGGATCACATACATTGGCGTGGTCAACAGCGCCATCATCTGGAGTAAGTACTGAAAAATGATTGGATGAGGTAGTGACATCTACTACTTGTCCCTTCCAAAACCTGCTTCCTTTGCGATCTTCTTTATCGCTTCATCATTCAACATCTGCACAAATTCTTCTGTTGTCATACCCCTAATCTGCTCATGAATGGTGCGTAGTTTTTCCTTCTTCTTTTGTGGACAGTCTCATGATATATGCCCCTTCTCTCTGCAGTTGAAGCAAATGATTTCCTGGCGTCTTTGTGCGCAATCTATGTCCATGGGTACTGTCTCATTGCTGGCTTTATGGGTTGCAGAAGGATTAGCAACATTAGTTTGAGTATTAGCATTGCAGTTGTATCTGGGTCCCCAGCTTGAGGATCCCCTATCTGCAACCAGTTGCTTAAACTCTCTCATATGTCGATCCGTACTCTGTGCCATTTGTTGCCATGATAAGTATGTGGAAGGGGGAGGATGAATGTTGTAGACTTTCTGAAGAAGATCCACATTTAGTCCTCTTTTGTAGCAGTTGATAAGTGCTTCTTCATCATATTTCATCTTTGCTGCTATTAAGAGGAATTCTGTGGTGAATTCTTCTGCTGATTTTCCCCCTTGTCGTAGTTTGTGTAATTGTTGTTGCGCTGTCTGTGCTTCATCTGGATCACCAAATTGTGCTCACAATTTCATATCGAAGTCCATCCAGTTTGTGAAGGGTTCTGGATATATGGGGTTATTTGGGTGGACTTCGTGTAGTCGTTGCTTCACTACTACTAGGTTTCTCCAGGCTTCTGCGCTTCCCTGAGTATGGAGTAGGTGATGAAACTTTTACCCGGTGTTGGGCAAATATGTGGCCCGTGGGGCCGACAGTGAGGCCAGAGATATTTGTCGAAGGTGGCATTTGGGTTTGGGGGATGGATAGCATCGATGTTATTTTGGCCAAGGATTTGGTTATCTTGACCAATGCATTCCCCATTTCCAATTGATGTGTCTGTTGTTGTTGTTGTGCCAATTTTGACTGTTCTATTTTGTGCCTCATTATCTCCAAGGTATCCTCCAGATCCACTATCCAGGTTGCCATTGGATTTATTCTGTCATCATCCATCCTCTCTTCTGATGACTCTGGTATTTTGGTTCTTGGTTCTCTTGCTTGCCAATTGGATGGGCTGCTCATCTGATGATTTCTCCCCTAAAGATGAATTGTTGGGGGAGTGAATTATAATATGGGCTGGTTCTTTCCCAGTAGTGAGGAAAGAAATGCCACAGGAATTCTTCAGGATGAGTGACGAAATATTGGTTGTGGAGTTTGAAGAACCAGATGGCTTGTTGTCGGCAATATTCAAATGTGTTGCCATAGAACTGGATTAGAGCTTGAGAGGTACGAGGTCATGTGGGCAGAGGTAAGGAAGAGGTAAGTCTGGTGTATGATTTGCCTGACCTAGTCCTCTTTTCCAAGTGGAGTATTCTCAGAATGATGAAAAATAAAACTGCACGAAGTGAAAACTCTTTGTTCCTTTTTCAAGGGAACAAGCCTTTCAAATGCAGAGTGGAAGGGATGGTAAAGTAGTTGTACTAAGTACTATGACTACTACGAAAGAGATCTTTGTTATAGTAAAAATTATAGTATCTCTGGTCCGAACGGTTGTCAGAGAGATCTTCAATGCCCCACTAATTGGTCGACACCCTAGCACTGCTCGCTGAGGCAAAGTATGGCCTGGCACTGCAGCTGAACTACGAAGAAATCAAGAACTATAACAATACAACACTCTCTTTGAGTGAGGAGGGAGGGGAGTGGTGATGAGGAGAAGGGAGATGAGCATGTGTGAGGTTGCAGATAAAGAGCTGAATACAATTGTGAGGCTGACGTTTGCCAGCAAGGTCACACAATGTATAAGGAAGAGAGGATGGCTAACAAGAGGGATGAGATCATGCTTGTGCAAATGGATATCCCAGATGTATTCAGCTGAAGAGTAACTACGATACAGCTGAACTATATATACTAAGGAGAACCTGCACACAGACCATGTATGTACTATAGGGCAGGCATATCATAAAGGAATGCACAGCATTCCTGTGAATGATCAATAAGCAACTTGCACAGCATCAGTAAGGATGTGCAGCATCTGTGAGAAGCTCTGTAAGTGACTGTGAGAATATGTGTCATATGTGTACAGTAAATGGTCTGATGACGAATGATGAATGAGTCATATATAATCGCGATAAGATCTACATAATCTGATAAGATATCTTGTGTAGATCTTGAGCGATAAGGATGAAAGAAATCGTAAAATGAAAAGAAAAATAAGCATGTCCTGACAGGAACCAGAAATGTCGTCAAACCATTTCCAAGGTTTTCTTGTAACCAGGATGTCCTGCAAGAGGTGAATCATGGCAGGTCTTCATCAGTTCAGCATACATTGTTTCTGGGACATAGAGTTTCCCATCATAAAAGAGCGTCTTCTTTCCATCTTCACTCCACTGTGCAAATACTGCAGTTTTCCTCAAGTCTGCATCCAACTTGTCCCAAACTTTGTAGTCATGGTCTTCCTTTTGTGCATCCATGATTTTCTTCAAGATAGGAGGGCTAAGTGCTGCAAGGGAAATCTTGTGTTTGAAAAATTCTGGCTTGAGCAAGATGACATTCTTGTTGTCATCTTCTACCCACTTCTTATGGTCCAAACGTCTCGAGAGGAGATCAGGGCAAACATTGGAAGAGCCCAGTTTATGGACCATATCAATCTGGAAGTGAGACAAATAAAGAGACCAACGAGCTTGATGACGATTGAGCTTCTGGGCCATCATGAAGTATTCCAAGTTCTTATGGTCAGTGATGACCTGAACAGGGTGAATGGAACCTTCAAGGTAGTGACACCAGGCTTCCAGAGCACGAATGACAGCCAACATCTCCTTGTCATATATGTCGTAATTACACTCAGCAGGCGACAAACCCTTACTGAGGTAAGCAACTGGGTACCACTTGTTATCCTGTCGAAGCTGTGAAAGAACCACACCAGTAGCATAACCAGAACTATCCACTTCAACTCTGAACAGATACTGCTCATCTGGAAACACCAAAACTGGTTCAGAGCATACAGCATCTTGTAAATGAGTGAATGCCAACTGTTGTTCATCACCCCAATGCCACTTGACATCCTTCTGCATAAGTTCATTCAAGGGTTTAGCAACATTGGAAAACCCAAGAATAAAGCGACAATAAAAGTTGCAGAAACCCAAGAATGAGTGGACATCATGAAGGTTCTGTGGAATTGGCCAGTCTTTGATACCCTGTACCTTGACCGGATCCATAGCAATCTTGTCAAAAGAAATCTTTAAACCAAGGAAGTCAATAGATATTTGTTCAAACTCGCATTTTTTTGGTTTGAGATAAAGCTTATTGTCTGCGAGTATTTGAAGGACTTCCTGTGTAACCTTCTGATGTTCTTCCAATGTTGCTGTAAAGATTAAGATGTCATCCATATAAACCACCACAACTCCACATGAGATGAGACCATGGAACAAGTGGTTCATCATTGTTTGGAAGGTGGCAGGGCTATTACAGAGACCAAAGAACATAACCAAAGGTTCAAATAAACCCTTGTTAGTGACGAAGGCAGCCTTCCATTCATCACTGTCTTCGATCCTGACATTGTTATAACCCCAATGAATGTCCATCTTTGTGAAATATTGCACTCCATGAAGATGATCAATCAATTCTGAAATAAGAGGAAGGGGATAACTTTTCTTGATTGTCATGTCATTGAGCTTGCAATAATCTTGGACAGGTTGAAGATCTCCAGATTTCTTTTTGATAAAAAAGAATGGTGATGCCATGGGAGATTTCGAAGGACGAATACGACCACGTTTCAAATTCTCTTCAATGAACAACTCCAATTGTTTTTGTTTGTCTAGGGAAAGATTGTAAACTTTACCAGCCGATGGTTTTGCACCTGGTTTAAGTTCAATAGCATGATCCCAAGGACATTGAGGAGGAAGAGAGTCAAATGCTTCTTTGTCGAATACCCTTTTGAAATGATGATATGCTTTGGGTACGATGTCTTCAAAATTCTTCTTCAACTTCTTCTTTTCTGCTTCAATAGCAAGTTCTTGGCTAATATTTTGAATGGATGCCTCCATTTCCTTCTGGTTGACCATAACCATCAATATCTGATCTCCTTCTTCTTCAGCTGCTATCCTTTCTTCGGCTTCTTGATGTATAGCTCGTCCTTGTTGCTTCATCAACTTTTTGTTTGATTTCCAGACCTGTCTATCAGCTTTGAGATGTACTTCACATCTGCGTGGGCATCTGGTGAAATGTATTTTTCCCTGTAACCAATCAATTTTAGGGTTATGGATTTTCAACCATGATTCTCCAACAAGGACGTTTTTCTTGCCCAAATTGCAGACTGCAAAGGTAGCTCATTCAGTATGGCCATCTATAGTCATGATGAAGTCAATCATTTCTTCAATAGATCCTCCTTGATTGAGCAATCCGTCGTCATTGTAGACAGGGATAGGCTTTGTCAAATTTTTTGTGTTTAAGTTGTTTTTCTTGACAAATTCTTTATCGACATATAATCCTGTAGTGCCTGAATCGAGGAGAGCATCAACTTCTAGAATTGCTCCAGTATCCACTGTTTTGATTTTGAGTTTCATTTCAGGGAAGCTGGTGACATCAAATAATGTTCTTCTGACATATTCCTTTTTCTCGACAGGAGGAGTAACCTGTTGCACTTGAGGCTTCACTTCAGACTGAGAGCAAGATGGTGATGAGCATCACATGCACGTAATGCCAGAAAATGACCATCAGTGACATCAGGCGAACACAGCGACATTAACACGCCGCATGCATGTGAAAATCATCCGCAGTCGCTATAATTGCGCATTCACATAGGTGTCGGAAAACAATACTGGGTCGGCCAACAAGGGATAGGACGAATAGGCTGAGGCATGGTCTAGACCCACCAAAGTAACCATGGAGGTACGAGTCGTGAAGTCAGCATTTGGTGCGATCAGCACTATTCCTCTTTTGCTCATCCACTATAGTATGATACTTTATTCGCTCACATACAGACTCCACTCCATTTCAAATATCCCTATGATCGACCCTACACTGTAAATTTTCTGTTGTGTTTTGTTGTGCTCCAGTCTTGGAGCTAGGCTTGTATTTAGATAGCACATCATCCGTCGAAATGACCAGATCTCCCCTGCCCTCGATTTGACTTCTTCTCCCGTCTGAGTTGATAATCAAAAAGTGAGTATCAACTTTCCCTCCACATGTCTTATTATCAAGAAAAGTGCGCATTCCCCATAAGTCGCGTTTATCATTGCATTGCATAGTGTTCTCCATTGCGTTCTCCATTGCATTCTCCATTGCATTGTGCTGCATTGCGTTCTCTACTGTATTGCGTTTTGTTTCCACTACATTGGATTCTCTATCGTGCTCTCTATTGCATCATTTTGCATCTGTCTTATCGCATCATATCACCGGTTTATTACCCAAGTCACATTCCTCTAGTAGCTCTAGTAGAATTGCACTATTGCCCTTATTGCCCTTAACTACTAATCCTCTCTACTTTGGTGTCTAGGGAACTTTATGGCTTGCACCCTCCAGCAATTGCTGTGGTTGTGGTTACTTTCCCCTTTCAACCCGGCACAGCACATAACAATGGAACAATGCATGTTAAATAGATTTGGGTACAAGCATTGAGACGATCAACATCCATATCATCAGTCTGAAGCATAGAAAACCTATTGTAGGATGGCGAACTTGTGCTCAGTTCCCATCCAACCCAAAACCTGACTGCTGTGCTCCACTCTTTGAGCCATTTGGATCATTCAATCTAAGACCATGTGCCTGAAACTCCTTCTGCATCTCAGCCAAGAAGTCTGCCTCATTCAGTGCATGCATCTCCTGAAGGGTCCTTGCATTCCCCCTTCTTTGTTGTTGTTGCCCTTGAGGGCGTCTTGGCTCAGGACATTCTCTTGTGAAATGTCCTTCTTTGCTGCAATTGAAACATAGATGAGGGCGTGGTCCTCGAGCTCTGTCAACATCCATAGGTTCTCCTACAGGTGCAGCTGTGGAATTGAATTGGCAAGGGGTGAAATTTCATTGTTGTTGTCCCTGCTGTCTTCCATATTGTTGCTGCTGCTGCATCTGTCTTCTTCCCCAAGTCAACTCGAAATTCTGCATATCCTGATATGCATACACCCTGATTCTTGCTCTTCTGATCCATCCTTCTAGATCACTAGGGAGAGGCATCTCTACATAGCAGGACTGGAGAAGGGGACGATTCATCCCTTTCTTAAACAATGTGCATAGTGCACCATTGTTATATCCAGATGCTGTTTTGTAAAGGAGGAATTCGGTGATATATTCCTCTATATGATGACTTCCCTGTGAAATAGTCGTCAACTTCTGCTGTGCCGTTTGTTCTTCATTATGATCTCCAAAAGTGATTTTCATCATTGTTAGGAGTTCATTGAAATTCTTGAATGGTTGATCATGCCTGAGAGGTTCTACTCTGTGAGCTTCCATTTCTCATAGAACCCCTTTCTTCCATTCTTCTGCATATCCTCCTTTGATATAGGATAATATGACGGTCACCTTGTCTTCATCTTTATATTCTGGGTGAGCTCACAGAACAAGATAAATTTGATCCAAAAACGATTGGAACTTCTTTTTGTTGCCATCAAAGGGAGTTGGTTCTGCAATGCGAACCTTGGGAAGGTGGACACAGGGTTGGGGGCCTGTTCCTGCTCCTGAAGAGTGACCTCCTTCTCCTGATGCTAGGTGTGTCATCAGATCTGCCATCGCTTGTTGTTGCTGCACTAGCAACTTCTGTTGGTTCTCGATTATCTTCATCATCTCCCCAAAAGTCAGTGGTTTGTGCTCTTGATCCATAGGAGCAGATAGAGCAGATGGAGGTACTAGAGTTGCTGCTAAGGCTGTACCAAGACTGTCGATTTCAGATTCTAAGCATTGTGACATCAACAGTTCTTGATCTCCTAAGCTCACGAATCAATTCCTTGAGTGAGATTCTGGCTCCTCGCTGTCTTCTCTGTGTGCTGGTGGGGATGGCTGTCTCCTGCTCCACACGTTCCACTGGTTGTCTTGAGACAGATTGTTCAATAATCTGTCTAATGATTTCTATGAGTGTTCCTGTACTTCTGTAGTTGAGTGATATCAAGTTGATGGCATGCTCAGTCATACAACAGAAGCACTATATTATTTTAATAAAATGCGTGGATGATAAGACAGACAAACAAGAAAACAACGAAGATCTTGAAAAGTGATATGTCTATGCTAGTATGTAGACATTTGGGGTCCCCCTGCAATGTAAGAGGTGAAGTGATGATGAGGATTGATATGGAAAGCACGATCAGGATTGGCTCCTAATTCTAGGAGGACTGGGGGAGGGATGAGGGAGGGATCGTTGTAATATTGATAGAGCAAAGATTGAAAAAGGAGGGGAGGGTACTTAATATGGTACCATCTATCCTGATTCTTCCAACGCTCTGATCTTGGATTGGGAAAGATCCAAAAGGGGAACCTCTCATAGTTTGTCATGGGTTCATTATGATGTTGAATGATGATGCAAGCATGCCAAGCAAGAAGGTGACGATGAAGGTGAAGACAAGTAGTGGAGGGGTGGGTGACAGGAAGGAGAGAGTAGAAATTTACATTTAGACCTTTGTCTAAAAGGTGCTCTGTCCTAGAGCGACTGTGGGGGGGACGATGGCAGCATGTAGAAGGGGCAGGCAGTCCCGGAGCTGTTAGAAGACCCACCGAGTTTTCAGGAATCAGGGTATTGTATGCTGTCCTCCCAGAATGTCCACGATTGTGTATCAATCACTTGACTCCAAGTGTCCACCACGTGCGTGCTGTGGAGGATGTCGCTGGGCACTAGGTGGAGGTGTAAGTGGTGAACACTGAAACAGCCGATGACAATTTGGAGGGTAGAGGAAGGTGAGCAAGGGACGTATACTTTAGTCCACAGGCTACAAACACACTCACTCTCATGTTTCTGCCACTTGCAGTGTTGACAGAAATGGAGAGGAGGACGAGGAAAGAAAAGGGTGTGGTAGAAATGCTTTTGTTCATGCTTTGGCTTGTGAACAAAACCTATAGTGTAAAAAGGATTGCAGTCGAATTGGTGATGAAAGCACCGGTCTGCAGGGAAGGGAGGGAGAGGAAAAGTGTGGCAGGGGAGGGAGTTCTGATCAATTGTGAGGCCAACGCTTTGTTGAAGCTGAACAACTGAGGAAGACTAAAAACAACTAAAAGGACAATCACGCTTCAACTAGTGGATATCCCAGATGTATTAGCGTATAGTGAAAGAGAGTATAAGAGAGTACTGTACCTAGCAGATATCCCAGATGATCAGAACTGGGGAATAAACCGCTAGGAGTCTTATGTATATATAGTACCCTAAAGCATGCACAGACCATGCAGTACAGTGTAGGGCTGGAGAATGAGAAAGTAAAGTAATGATGTCATATCTAATAATAGAAGGGACGCATCAGTGCTGACTGAGGCTCTGCAGCAACTGTGGGAGTGATTGGTGATACTCCACAGCAGGTGTGAGAGAAATTGGTGAGCATACACAGTAAGTGTGAGAAAAGGAGTCATAACTAAAGATAGAACAGGCCGATCAGAGATCAGATGACATACACATCATCGGCTGATAAAGATGAAGAGAAAGAGTATGTGACCATGGGAATCGCTTTGATAGATCAGGAGCGATTGTAAGATCTATGATGATATAGATGTAAGAAAAATAGAGAAAAATGAAGAGAAAAATAGGGAAAATAATAGCAGCCTGACAAGTAATAGGACATCATCTGAGAAAGTATACATAGCTTGTTGCAACAGAACCCATTTATAGACCAATTCCAATCTACATCATAACAGCATATCATCTATGACAGTATAAATAGTTGTAGCAACAGAGAATCAAAGGAAACAGTACTCTATCCATGTTCAATTTATATACCAATCCCAGTTCACAAACCAACACCAATTTACAAATCAATTTCCAAATCCCAATCACCTCCTACCTGTCCTTCCATCATAAACCCTGTGCCATCACATAAGAGGGGAGAAAAT
>QLPN01002025.1:2581-22133 GCA_003314395.1 Albatrellus ellisii | reverse complement strand
TTGTTTTTCCAAGATGCTGAGACCTGGAATTATGGCTCAATAAATGTCAGCCCTTGCAGAATTCTTTGCTGTGGTGCCATGTACATCACACAGTGTTGAAATGAATGGTTGAGCACTCAAAAGTGGCACATTTGTCCTAGGGGGTTGGGGGGGTAAAAGGCAGGGCAATCACACAAAGGTGTACAAAACAAAGTAGCTAATTTGTATGTGCCTAGACCCTGCATCTGCACTGCACCCATGCTGCAAGATCACATAAGCACAGACCATGCCATGCCTGATCTCCAACACACAAGTCCTAGCATGTGCCTCTTTTCCAGGCCAATGTCCATGCTGTCATGACCCTTGAGCAGTGCTGCAGCATGCCCATCACTGCCAAGGCCCTCACTGTTACAGACTAGTGCAGCAAGATGGCCAGCTATGAGCATACTGGATCAGATGAGAGACTCAGAGCATAGCACACAGTGAGAACACAACAAGTGATGACAGATAAGCAAGGACTGAATGCCAGGAAGTACAGGAGACTAAGCTAGAGATCCCTGTACAGTATTGGACTCCTTTATATAGTACAATTGTAGGTCAAAGAATATTCTGCTACAATAATAGAACAAGCTGTGTCATGATGTAGGGAATGTTCCAGCAGTGGTTTGTAAGTGAGGAAGCTGCTGCGGTGCAGTATATTTGGTAAAGGTGAGGAAAGGAAAGAAAAACCATAACATGACCCCTTGTCTACCATGTAGCATCCATGATACACCTAGTCATGCATATGACCCTTGTTGACTTCATAATCATAAAACTCCAGTGAGGAGTCATGTCGGTTGATATACTCTGCTGGACAGGACAACATGGATGTGAGTGGATATGGAGTGGGGTGTCATTGAGGCTGAGGGGTAGTTATGAGACCGGAGTCTGCATATATCCCTGAAAGGGAGACTGGGTGCACTCAGACTAAGGTTCACACCAAAGAGAGAGGAAATCCAGCCATAACTAGCTGGAGTATATTCAGCTATACTACAGCTATCTATATACTCTAAGAGATCGTGCACAGACCAGGCGCAGTACTCTAGGGCAGACGCTACAGTACAATACCGCAGTAAGCTATGGTACCATGCAGCTACATCATAGTATGACCTCATAGTCTAGACCAAAAGAATGTAAGTAGAAATGATTAGATGTAGATCAGATAAGATGAAGATAAGATGATCTAATCTAATCATAATCAAAGGAAAACAGAAAAGAAAATGAAAAGAATAAAGAGATAAATGCACCAAATAATGGCACCTGACAGTAGCATGCTGTTGGGGATAATCAACCTTCTTGTGACCAGTGTGCTTGCATATCCAACATTGGTGATAAGAGAGGTGGGATTAGTGAGTGGATGCTGGATGCTGGGTGTGGCTGGTGTTGGCATGTGAAGCCATGTAAGGAAGTGTATGGTGGTACACATCTGCATTGACTAGTTGGTTGGCAATCTGATGTAACTCATGATGTCTCTGAGTGTGAATTTGTTGTAAATGATAGTTGAGAGAGTTGAGCTGAGTTACACAATGATGCCAATCTGCATATTGCTTGATGTCATTCTGTACTCCTCTGTCTCCAATGAATATAGCTGCAGTTTTGGCATCAAGTTGGGAGTGGGGGTTATTGATAACATGACTAAACTTGAGAGCAATCTCGTAGTCAGTGTGCAGATGATGACCTAGAACTGGCTGAGTGTGGGGGAGAGTGTCAGGGTAGTGGAGGGATGATGGGGTATGATGAAGACAACCAAGTGTGTCTGATATATATGTAGTGGGAAGGTCAGAGAATGATTGGATTCCAAAAATAATGGGGGGAATAAGTCTGAATGATCAAGGATCAAATTCATATTTGGATTGTAGTGCAGGCATGGAAGGGTGCAGAGACAATGTGGTGGACTCATCAGATGTGGGAAAAGGAGAAGGAGATGGTGTGTGATACTCAGGTGAAACAGTATGATAAGAAAGAAGGGGAGACATGACATAAATACCAAGATTGACATCTGTATCTTCTTTTACTAAAGGTGGGGTTTGGAAAGAGGGACCTCTTTTGCTGTGAAGTGGTGGTGTCAGAGTTTCTGCTAATGCCTTGAGGATGGCTTGATATCTCTTCTTTTGGACCTCCTCTTTTTCAACCTCTAGTTGAGTTGATACTTGTGTGGGTTGGTGATTGGGTGAGGGAGGTAAGGGGATATGTGCTGGGTCCATAGAGCTGTAAAGGTATTGTTGGGTTTGTACTTGTTCCAACTGTTCTAAGGCACAGAGGACAACAGCTTGCTGTTCTGTGAGAGGTAATCCCTGGAAATGATTGACCATTCCTCAGTGATTGAGGAGTATTCTGCATTCAAGGGGGGTAAAGGTGGCAAGGGGTTGAGTGTTTGGTAGTTTGATGAACATACAATGGAAGGCATTGATGTGTTCTGCAGACAAGAGGTTTTGGGCTGGGGATTGTGACATGATGATTAAGATGGATGGAGAAATGTGGAAACCACTCCCCCTTTTTAAGTGGGACCATGACCCATGGGACAAGGGGGAAGGTGGGTGGTAAGGGGGCAGGGCACAGAGGGAAAGCAGTGATGGAAGTTGGAGATGAGGAGTGGGGCATTAGACAGGTGGGAGGCAAGAAGCCACTTATCATCAGAAGCTGGGAAGTGAGTCTAATGCACAAGATATTGGAGGCAGTTGCGATGGAAGTGAGAGTTAAGAATAGACTCAACCTCATGCTGGAGCTCACCATCAATGAGGTCAGGGGGTGGTGGAGAAGGTTCAAAACCATAAGAAGCAGTGGAGTGATAAGGAGAAAGAAGGGAACCATGGAAAACAGGGTGGAGACATTTCCATGAAGGGGTAGGGGGTAAACAAATATGATAAGAAGAATTATTAATAACAGAGAGAATAGAAAAGGGGCCATAGTGGTGAGGGGCCAATTTGTGAGATGGGTGAGAAGTGGAAAGGCTAGTGGCATCTAACCAAACTTTATCACCAGATCAATATGGAGAAACAGGAGAGAGAAGTGGGGTGTGAGTGAGCATGGCATTGATGTCATGGTGTAGCATAAGTAATGTGTTAATATGATTGGAAACAGAGGGGATGGGGACAGAGGAAGGAATGGGAGGACCTGCAGAAGGGTGGTATCCCATAAGGGAAAAGAATGGGGTCTGTAATGTATGTGAATGGCAATGGGAATTGTGAGCGAATTCAGCGATAGGAAGATAAGAGGACCAGTCATCCTGACATGTGTTGCAGAAGGTGTGGAGGTATTGCTCCAATTCTTGGTTATAACATCCTGTTTGCCCATTGGTTTGAGGGTGGTAGGCAGTAGACATATTCTGAGAAACATGAAGAGCATGAGTAAGAGCATGAGTAAATTTGGAAGTGAATTGTGGTCCATGATTGGAGATGATCTTCTTTGGCAGACCAAACTGTTTCCACACATTTTCCACATATAGGATAGCAGTTTGTTCCACAGTGATATAACTGGAACAAGGGGCTAAAACCATGGCTTTAGTAACATCATGATCAACAAAGGTGGCAATAGCATCATATCCATTTGAAATGGGTAGCACAACAATAAAGTCCATGGTGACTGTGGAAAAGGGGTAAGCATTTAAGATTGGATTGATTGTTTGTGGTGGGATGTGGGGTCTATGGGTTAGGTTTTTTGTTGATTGACAGATAGGACATCCAGAGACATAATCAAAAACAAATTTATGCATTCCAGGCCACCAAAACAATCATTGAATGAGATCATAAGTTTGAAAACATCCTGGGTGACCTGCAGATGGGAGGTTGTGAAGGCATCACAAGAGGGAATGTTTAAGAGATAAATCAGGGGGAATATAGAGATGAGAGGAGTAAAAGATCAGTCCATCAGAAATCTCCCAATGTTGTTGGAGATTTTTTTGAAGAGGGCTAGTTTTTGGTGCTTGAAGGGTTTGGATAACAAGTGTTACTTCACTATCCAAGCCCTGTGCCTGACAAATCTGTGATATCAGCATTTCATCATCAAACAGGATGGTTATGGCCTTTGTAAATAGGGTGGAGGGGAGTAGTACACAATCTGTGTTGTCTTGTTCTCCCTTATTGTGATCAGGTCACCTGGATAAAAGATCAGATTTCCCCATTTGGGTTCCTGCAATATGAGTAATAACAAAATGAAAGCAAGTCTAAAATAGAGCCCAATGAGCTTGTCATCTAGAAGTTTTGTGGGCATCTTTGAAGATTTCTAGATTTTTGTGATCAGAAAGAATTTTGATCACATGAGGTGATCCTTTGAGGAAATGATGCCATTCTTCCAATGCCTGAATGATTGGGAGCAATTCTCAATCATAGATATCATAATTTCATTCTGCTTCATTGAACAATTTCGAAAGAAATGTGATTGGATGCCATTGTTGGTTGTTGTCCTTTTGAGACAAGACAGCTCCATGAGTGAATTGTGATGCATCACATTCTAATCTGAAGGGTTGAGTAATGTCAGGTTGGGTTAAAACTGGTGCAGAAGTAAAACATTGTTTGAGTTTTGTAAATGTATCTTGCTCCAGTGTACTCCAATGCCAAGGGACATCCTTCTTGGTTAGATCATTTAATGGTTGGGCTAGGTGGGAGAAGTGATGGATGAAATGACAATAGAAACTTCCAAAACCTAGGAAGCCTTGGACTTCTTTGAGGTTGCATGGGATTGGCCATTCTGCAATCCCTTGTAGCTTGATTGGGTCCATCATGACCATGTTGGCTTTGATACACACACCCAGATATTCCACTTCTTCTTTGTGAAATTCACATTTGGAAGGTTTTTTTAAGAATAAATGATGTTTTTGTAATCTTGTCAGGACTTCCATCACTAGTCGACAATGTTTGCCTAGATTGAGGGTGGCAATCAAAATATCATCCATATAAATGAAAACTTGACCTGTTTTGATAAGATCCACAAAGATGTCATTCATCATATTCTGAAATGTAGCTGGTGAACTGGTAAGCCCAAAAAACATTACCAAATGTTCGAACAACCCCCAATTGGTTTTAAAGGTGGCTTTCCATTCATCGCCCTCTTTGATTCTTATGTTATTATATCCCCATCATATGTCAAACTTGGTGAAGTATTTGGCATGGTGTAATTTGTCTATGATGTCAGAGATCAGGGATAAGGGATATTGGTTATGGGTGGTGATTGCATTGAAACAATGATAATCTTGTACTGGTCGTAGTTTTCCATCTTTCTTTTTGATGAAAAAGAAAGGGGATGCAAATGGTGATTGAGAAGGATGGATATATCCTCATTGCATCATGTCATCCAGAAATTCATCTAGATGTTTTTGTTCAGCAGGATTGAGAGGGTAAACCTTACAATTCTGTTCTGTTGGAGCATCTGGAAGAAGATCAATTGCATGGTCCCATTTGCTTCTTGCCAGGAGAGACTTAGATGCATCTTCTTCGAAAACATCCTGGAATTGAGCATATTCAGGTGGCAATTGGCTATCAAGATCTTGTTGATATGTTTGATTGGCCACAGCTAGATCAGTAGATTGAGAGGTACATTTCAGATATTCATGAGGAAAGGAGATCATATTTCTTTTCCAATCAATTGTAGGGTTATTTTGCTTTAACCATGAATGTCCTAAAAGCATTTGATCCATTCCAATGTCAGCAATAAATGCTTTCAATAATTCAGTATGTTTGCCAATTTTGAGAATACATTTGACATATTGATGAATCATACCAAATTTGTTAGTTGAATTATCAGCATTTCACATAATAATCAGCTTTGAAAGTGTGTAAACTGGTAGCTGAGCATGTTCGACTGTTTTCTGACTAATGATATTGGAGGTTGCTCCACTGTTAATTAGTGCTGGTATTTGTGTTCTGTGATTTTCTGTCTGTAATGTAACTGGCAAATAAAAGCTATTTTCAGTATCTTTCACTAGTATTACAGAATTTGGAGATAAAGGCCTGATACCACACAGTAGATATAGACTGCTTCAAAAATCCTCCTTAAGGGACTCAGTGCAAATGGACTGCTCATTGACCAGTAATTGTGCTAACAGATGCTGAATGCACAGATGGACAGATGCAGTGTCCATGATTGGTCTGTTGTTGTCTGATGGGACTTCTTCAATTTGAATGGAGGGTGTGCACATGGTGATATGTACTGTGTGTGTATAAGAGAGGAATCTATAATCACAACCACAGTATATGCTGAAGGGTGTGAGTTGTAAGATCCCCTAGACACCGATAGAAAGAGAGTTAGTAGATTAGGGCAAGAGACATGATAACACAATGCAACTGGGTGACAATACAGAGATATGATGGAAGCACAGGCGACAATGGCAATGATGGAGACTGGAAATGCAACGTGACACAATGGAGAACACAATGAAGAATGCAATGCAATGGAGAATGCAACACAATAGAGAATGTGACAGAGAACATGATAGACACTCAGTGAAATTGATAGCATGACTTATGTGGTGCACACTTTTGCTCTGAGACTCAGATGGGAGAAGGGAAAACAAATCATGGGCAGGGGAAATCTGGTCTTTTCTGATGAATGATGTGCTATCTAAATACAAGTCTAGCTCCAAGGCTGGAGCACAACAAAACACAACAGAAAATTTACAGTGCAGGGTCAATCATAAAGTGAAGTGGAGTCTGGGTGCTATACAGATGAGTGAAATAGGTGTTGACAACAGGCCATGTGCAGAGGAGAACTAAGAGAGTTCTTATTTGTACATGTAGTGTCTCTATCGTATATGTACCATATTGTGTAAGTGAGTATGTGTATGTGTGTGCATGTATATCCAGTATATATAGGAAGGGATGAACAGTATCATATATCCTGTCATGTCAACACCCCCCCCATGCTGGATGTACACTCCATGAGACCAAGGCCAAGGTGGTGAGAAGAGAAGAGAGGAAGAGAGAGAGGTTTGGTGAGAATATCTGCAGTAACCAAGGAAGAAGGGAGATGGTGTACAGTAATATCATGGGAGGAAAGACATTCATGAATGTAGTGATGATGTATGTCAATGTGCTTGGTACCACAGGTGATGATGGGATTAGTAGCAATGTCAATGAACCCCTTGTTATCACCATAGATAAGTTAGGGAGTAGAAAAACCAAAACCAATTTCCTTCAGCAGAGAGAACAACCACATGCCTTGTGCAGCTGCCTGTGATAGTGACATATATTCTGCCTCAGTGGACAAGAGCGAGACTGTGTGTTGCTTGCACAATGACCAGGCAATAGCTCCTCCTCCCAGGAGAAAAGCGTACACTCCAATGGACTTCCTATTGTCTCTATCTGTGGCCCAGTCAGAATCTGAAAAGCCTACAATGCCTGCTCCTTCATTTCCACCATATCACAATTGATAGTGAAGGGTTCCCTTGAGATATTGCAGGATATGCCTGGCTGATGACAGGTGGTGTGATGAAGGATTAGTCAAGAATTGTGATAGCTTCATGATGCTAAAGGCAATGTCAGGTCTAGAGACAATGGCAGTGTATAGCAGGGATCCAATGAGTTGTTGGTATTCTGCATGAAGGGATACAGTGGCAGAGTAAGTCTTGTCTGCAGCAACAAGGTTGATTCCAGGAGGAAGGGGAGTCGTAGTAGGATTGCAATCATTGAGTTGGAAGCGTTCTAAGAGATCAGTGATGTAAGGTGTCTGGTCAATTTTGAGGATGCGATTGGGACAATCTCTTGTGACATGAAGGCCTAGATACGACTTAATCTCTCCTAGGTCTGTCATCTGGAACAGGGTTTTGAGTGTTGCCTTGCACTGTTCGACTTCTTCAAGTGACCATCCAAGGATGGTGATGTCATCCACATACAGAACAGTGATGAGAGGTTTGGAGGGGTTTGTTGAGACGTAGATACCTGAGTCTGAGAACATACAGGTAAAGGAGAGGTTAAGGAGTGAACCATGCATCTTGTGATGCCATTGTCTTGATGCCTGTTTCAAGCTGTAGATGGCTTTGCTTAGATGACAGACCTTCCCTTCTGTTCCAGGTATGACGAAACCTTGCGGTTGCTTCATGTAGATCTCTTCATCTAAGTCACCATTTAGGAAGGCTGACTTCACGTCCATGGAGTGCACTTCCCAGTCTTCTAATGCAGTGATGGCTAGAAGGGTACATAAGGACTCAAAACATGTGACTGGGGAGAATGTTTCTGTGTAGTCGATACCATGGACCTGTGTGTACCCTTTTGCCACTAGTCATGCCTTAAAGCATCCATCTGCTTTCTGTTTGAAGACCCATTTGTTGCCTACTAGGTTGTGGCCTGGTGGTAGGTCAACCAGCTCCCATGTATGTAGATTATGTAGTGACTGGAGTTCTTCTTCACAAGCACCTTTCCAGAGCTCAGCTTTTGGAGCAGCTAGGGCCTGTTTGAGTGTGAGTGGGTCACATGACAGTGCATGGGAAAGGATGGAGGAAAGTGAGGGACCAGCCTGAGGCGTGGCAAAGACATTGTTGTCGTCGTCATCACTTCCAGACCCCCCCTCACTGAGGATGTCCACAAATGCATGCAGACTGTATGTGCTGTTGCAAAAATGGTCAGGGTGACAGGCAAGGTGCTGAGAATGGTGGACTACAGGCATGTCATCATGGAGGAGATCAGAGTGGGCAGCCTGACAAGCAGGGGAGGAGCGGCCATGCCAGTGAGGAGCAGGGAGGGATGGCTGGTCGTTGGCATGCACAGTATGACATGTATGAGGGTGAACAGGAACCACAACAGGACTGGGAGGAGCGACAGGCCCTGGAGGTGGCACAGGAGGCAAAACAGCAGGGACAGGAGGGTCCTTGGAAATGGGATGCAGGACAGTGACTGGGGGCTGCACAACCTGGACAGTGGGAGGACCAATGGGAACAACAGTGGGTAAAGCCGGGTCTGTGAAAGAGGGACCAGCAGGCACCACACCACCAACAAGGGGCAGAACCTGCAGAGGAAATGGAGCATCAAAGTCTGAACCACTGTTGGAGCCACCATCTGAGCCCCCATCAGAGTCATCACTGAGCAGCAGCACAGGAGGGATAGGTGGCAGAAACAGGTCAAGAATGGTTGGGTCCCATCAGGCAACTAGCGCCAGGAAGATGTCTTCATTGAACATGACATCATGACTGACAACAGTCCACCAGGTGAGTTTGTCCCAGAAGATCCAGCCTTTCGTGCCAGACTGGTAACCAACAAAGAGGAGGGGCTGAGAATGTGCAGAGAGTTTGGAACACTGGTGATCGGGCATGTGGACCCAGCCACAACACCCAAAAACACAGAGGTGAGAGATGTTGGGTGCAGTAGCCTCAGGATTCCACAGGGCAGAGGGCACCACCCAGCCCAGATGCTTGACCAGCGACAAGTTGTAGGTGTGTGCCACAGTTTGAATTGCATATTCCCAGAAGCCAGGAGAAAGACTGGCATGATGGAGCATAGATAGGGCATGGTCAAGGGGGGAGCGGTTCCAGTGCTCAGCATGCCCATTCTGCTGTGGAGAGTAGGGTACAGTCATTTGGTGCATAATCCCTCGTTCAGCAAGTATGGTAGCAGTCGCATGGCTGATATATTCACCACTGCATTCTGTACACAGGACCTTTGGCCAATGCCCAAAGAGATTGTGCACATGGGCAAGATAGTGGGTGAGTGCTTCAGATAGTTGATCTTTGTGGTGAAGTGGGTAAAGGATGCCAAAACCTGAAAAATCATCAATAAAGGTGGTGATGTAGATGTTGCCAGCACCTATGGAGGCCACACTGACAGGCCTGATCAAGTCTGAATGGACCAGACTGAGCACTTCAGTGGTGTGACTCCAGGAGAGATGAAAAGAAGTCTTGGAGAATCTACCCTGAAGGCATCCAGTGCAAGGACTCATTGTAGGCAAGGACAATGGTGGAATGAATCTGGACAGTTGAGATGGCTTGATGTGTGAGATAACAGCTTCTGACAGATGACCAAGTCATTCATGCCACAGATGTATGGTAGGGGAGGTGAGGGCATGGAGACAGGGTATAGGTGAGAGATCTATCCAGTAGGTTCCATCCCAGAGGTGACCAACACTAAAAATGTGACCATCTTTGGAAATGGTACATGTTCCCCCTTGGTAGCTAATGCAGAACCCAAGGTTGTCGAGTTTGCTGATGCTCAGAAAATGGCCAGAGGTGTCAGGAACATGCAGGACTCCAGATAGGGAAAGCATAACTGTAGATCCAGCTGGTAGAACGTGTTGATGACTGCAGGTGCCTTTTCCAGAACATGGGATATTAGACCCATTTCCAACAGTTACAGATTTGAAGGACACAGTGTCATAGGAAGTGAAGTCATCTTTGTATGGAGTGATGTGATCTGTGCAACTGGAATCCAACATCCAGGAGTGAGTATCATGGTGGTGAGGATGGGTGTCTGATGGTATGGGTGATGATGAAGACATATTGTGAATACCAGTGAGTATACTCTCGTGATTCTCCTCTAGACCCTTTGTCCTAGTTGATGTGAGTAGGGAAAGCTTGGTGATGATGATGTATGATAGCCATAAAACGATGAGGGTTGACAAGATGGAAGGTGCCCATTGTTGGTGAGCAGATAAGGCATCAGAGGCTGGTCTTTGGGACAGAGATATCATAAGAGGGAGATATGACTGTTGCAAGAGTGAGTGAGAGTATGGAGTATGAATAAATACAAATGGCCTGGGCAGGGCCCATAACCTGTTGATGACAGGCCATGTGCAGAGGAGAACTAAGAGAGTTCTTATTTGTATGTGTAGTGTCTCTATCATATATGTACCATATTGTGTAAGTGAGTATGTGTATGTGTGTGTGTGTATATCCAGTATATATAGGAAGGGATGAAAAGTATCATATATCCTGTCATGTCAACAATAGGAAAGGCATCAATCACACCAATTGCTGACTTCACAACTCATGGCTCCATGGACTGCATCTTGGCCTGTACAGCTCATCAATCCTGCTCCTCATCAGCCAACCCCAGTCCCATAGTCCGATGCCTAAACAAATGCATGATTGATGTGGCTACAGCTGATTGTCATGCTGTGTGTTTGTATCACTGTGTTCACCTGATGTTGCTGATGGTTGTTTTCTGGCTTTACATGCATGTGATGCTCATCAATGGTTTTGTGAACATACACAGGGAGTTCTGAGATGCTAGGCATCACTTCTTTGTCAATGCACCAAGTGCATAGTCCTTTCCAAGTGGGGCATGATGGTGTGGGTGACATGGTTTGTGCTGTCTTGTTAGGACAGTTGTGTGCCACATGACCAGGTTTTCAGCAGGCAAAGCAGCCACTGGAGTTGAGAAGGCACTTCCATTTGTCAGCTGTGAGTTTTGTGATGCATGGTGTAGTTATGCAATCGACATCCATTGCATTGGGGTCTCAGGTGGTGCAGGGTCTGGTGAAGGCAGTTATGGAGGTGGTAGAGTATGTGCATTGTATGCATATTTGCACATCAAATTGTGACACCATTTTGGCCCACTTGTTGAAAGTCATTGGCATATCAGCCATCATATAAATGTGGTCTGAAATGTTTTTATTGAGCCCTAGTTGGTAGAATGAACATAGTGCAGTGTTGTCTTTGATCTCAGCATTGGCTGCTAAGATCTGGAATTGTGCAGTGTAAGCATCAGCTGAGAAAGTCTTCTGTTTGAATTGCTGTAACTCTGCTGTTGCATGTACCTTGCACTGGGCATCCTTGAATGCCAAATCAAATTCTTTACTGAATTCAGTAAAGGTAGGGTGTCTGCTGCAATAAGTATCTTCAATGTATCGATCAGGCCAAGTGAGCATGGTCCCCTTTTGCATGAAAGACAGGACACACATTATCTGCTTCTGTTCATCTGTAAGATCGATCCCCTCAATATAGAGGGTGCAAGAATTTATAAAGGCACAATACTTGGTCTTATCACCATCATAGATCTCTGGCTTAGCTGGTTTGAACAAAGACTTTGTGGTGGACATCGTGGTTAGGGTGACTGGGGGAGTGACAGGGATGTGTGAAGTAAATGGTATGACTGGAGGAATAAGCAAGATTGGAGTGATGGGGGGGCCTGTGAGAAGGGCTGGTAGTTCAGTCTCAGTGATTGGGCTGCCAGGGAAATCTTGTTGGTAGATGTATAGTTCTTCAGTGGGTGGGTCCTTGTCGAGACTGGTAGTGTCAATGTAGAGGTTGGTGTTTGTGACTTGCCAATTCTGTCATCCTTGATACTCGAGTGTGTGTCCTCTGAAGATAATGGCATTTCATCAGCTGGAAAACTGGAACTCTGGATGGAGGGTCATGGGGATGGGAGGAGCCACTGTGTCAGCTATGCAGTAAGTAGAGGTAGCTTAGTCTAATGTTATGGACTAGTGCAGCAAGATGGCTGGCTATGAGCATACTGTTGATTTTTCCCTTTCAGTCATTTACTGTGTGCTCCTATACCACATGACTACCTCATGTTATTTTACATACACACTCTGTCATGCATGGTCTGCACATGCATAGGGTCTTATATCTCCTGGTCTGTGCACTGTGTCTTTAGGTACTTATAGTTTGGGTCTGGGATATTACTCTACAGTCAGTTATCTACACCTCTCCCTCATCATGTATTGGGGCACACTCCCTGTCTACATCTATTCTGCAATCATGATGTTGCTTTTACTTCTTCTTGGGCTTTTGCCCACGCTCTACCCACCATCTCTCTTCAGGCCTCCTTGAGTGGAGTGCTAAGGTTCTGAGGACCACTGCACCACTCTTTGCATGGTTTTCAACACATACTGGATTGGATGAGAGACTCAGAGCATAGCACACAGTGAGAACACAACAAGTGATGACAGATAAGCAAGGACTGAATGCCAGGAAGTACAGGAGACTAAGCTAGAGATCCCTGTACAGTATTGGACTCCTTTATATAGTACAATTGTTGGTCAAAGAATATTCTGCTACAATAATAGAACAAGCTGCATCATGATGTAGGGAATGCTCCAGCAATACTGCACAGTGGCTTGTAAGTGAGGAAGCTGCTGCAGTGCAGTATATTTGGTAAAGGTGAGGAAGGGAAAGGAAAACTGTAACACTCACCATCCTACATGCCCTTGCCCCACTGGGTTCAGAGGCCTTGTACTTAGTGCTGGCAAAGTTTGGTTTGGTTTGGTTCTTCAAGGGATTTTGGAGAACCTAGAACCAAACTTTAGGTTCAGGGGAGAGAAATGCCAGAACTCAAACCTGAACCTGGAGGTTCAGGTTCAGGAGCATTCAGTTCAGGTTCTAGGGGGTTCAAATGACCAATGAAACTTTGTCATAGTATAAAAACAAAATTTGTATTTGCTGCTGGGGGCTGAATCCCACTGTTGTCACTGTTGCCATTTTCCTGTTTGCCACCACTGTTGTTGCCACCACTGGAACACATGCCACCCAAGAGCCAAGTGCCATAGTCATTGGGGGGAAGTGAGTTTGGACCTTTCCAATGAAGGGTAGAATAAACTTACATCTGGGAGTTGTGTCACTGCTCACTCACATAGCTTGAGGGAGTGTATTAGAAATCAGGTGCAGTCTGTGTGAGCTTATGTGATCTTGCAGCATGGGCACAGTGCAGATGCAGGGTCTCAGATATAAAAATTAGCCACTTTTTTGTGTACACCCTCACATGATTGCCTTACCTTTGGAACTTTTTTTGATGTCCAATGTGACAAGCATATACATGCACCTGGTGATAATATAATGGAATATAAAAATTGGTGAGATAATCAAGAATGAATACCCTCATGTCACTCTTATGGCACCAGGACAATGGTGCTTGAAAGGGAGTTGATGGTGGTGAAGGGAAAGTCAATCCCACAGATACCAATAATCAAATATTAATCATGTGCTGCATGTGACATGCGGTCCAAACACATTTGAATGTGTTCACAGTTTCACCACTTCTGAAGAACTGAGAACCAAACTGTAGGTTCAGTTCTCATGAACTTGTGTTGAGTAGAACTGAACCTTGAGTTTGGTTCTACCAGGTTCAAGTTCGAACTGAAGTTCAGAACCAAACTTACCCACCACTACTTGTACTTCACTATCTGAACTCAACCATGCACAAGATCTCACCCCAACAAATCTAAATCTTTGTTCTCATTCCTACCACTGTCTCATACTATTTGTCATTTACCCTCAAGATTCTGTTGTATACACTTTGACAAATGCAAGATGCTCAAACCTGCTGAAGGTTTGCATATGGCTCAGTAATTTACATGTTTGACAGGTAGGTACATGAGGATGTGGCAGATGCAGCTGCCATGCCTATATGGTGCACATGCATGGGCTGCCAGTGGAGCATCTTGCTCTGCACCAAAAGCAAAAGTGCAGGGGGTGGCATGGGCACAACCTGTGGCTGCAACACCTGCTGCAGTGCCATCATCAGTGGCTGTGCCAGTGGCTGTGTGGTGGCTGGGGGGATGAATGACTAAACAAGCTCATATGCATGGAGGGCAGCACCATTGATGTTGCACAGGGATGATGAGTCAGCTGCACCAAGTGGGACAGTGGGAGAGTCACAGTATGGGAATGCAAGTGCACACACACATGGCAGGAGATGCAGCTAGGTAGGCCTAGTGCACCTGCCACATCAAGTGAGTGTTGTATGAGACATGGGTGACCTGATTTGGAGACATCGGAGTGAGGGATAGATAGTGAATACCAAGTGGCCAAGAACCCACAGCCAAGGAAAAACTTGAAGGTTTCAACATCAATACCCATTGTAGTAATTTGCTCTTGCTGGCACACAAATGCTGTCATATTGAACAACTCCTCTTCATGGAGATCATCATCATTAGCCAGAGATTGCAGCAAGCCATGGCTGTCATCATCCATGGTATTCATAGTGTATTACCTCAAATGAGGCAGTCTAACAATCTACAATCCTATTGTTATTGATTTAGAGTTGATATGTCTTATACAATTTAAAGGGGAACTCTACAATTTGAAAGTTCACAGGCAGGACTCAAAAATTTAGATCTAGAGTCCATCTAGTACTTCTAGATGCTCATGGGAAGTCTCCTTCATAGATCTTGGGTACAGAGATATCCTTGGAGGCGCTTTAACTGGTTATATCACCAGGAGAAGCTGTTGTGCGCTCTTGCACTCACGGTGTATGGGACAAATCAACCCCATAGCCAAAGCTTGTTGAAGTGTTTATCACTGTTGATGTTGCATGGACCAGGTGAGAGTGTCTGCTGTCAGTTGGCCACTGTAATATCTGATTGGTTCATGGACTCAGACCTTATCCAATTCTCCAGCTTACTAGTGTAAAAACCTGTTGCATTGCAACAGAAAATGAAAGGACACATTACTCTATCTGTCTACAGACCAAGTCCAATTTACATACCAATGTCAACCCACAGATTAATTGTAATTGGCTCTCCAGCTATAAAGTAAAGACCTTTGCAACATTAAGTAAAGCAGACATAGTTAAATGAGTTGCAACATTCCTCACCAATGTCCCTGCCCTATCCCTGTCCCTGTCCCCATCCCCAGTGTAAAAACCCATTGCATTGCAACATGGAATAATGGGACATCATCTGTGAAAGTATACATCAGTTGTTGCAACAGAAAATATAAGGAAATAATACACTACCTATCTACAGACCAACCCCAACTCACAGACCAATTCCAATTATCTCTCCAGCTGTAATGTATAGACCTGTTGTATTGCATAATTGATTAAATGAGACAGAATTGGATATTTATGTGTGATTATACATAAGTTGCAACAGACCTTGTGAATGTCCTAATATTGTCCCCATCCCTATTGATCATCACTGGCTATCAGCCATGAAAACCCATACCCATAGCAATGATGGCATGTAGTAGTATTGTAGGTGACAAATAGATAGAAGGACAGAAAAAAACACCTCTTAAAACTGCAAAACCAAAGCAAAATAGAAATATCAACTGTATGGTCACTATTGTAGACTAGAAAACCAATAGAATCATATCATTGCAGGTGGATTGTAGTGACAATGATCACTACTCATCCATGTTCTAGTCTGAACATTCTACCCAACATGTTATTGTTTAAAAAGATGGTATGAACAGAACTTACCAAGAGATTTGCACAATGTGAAGATAGAGTAAACACCTGTTGGATTGAAATATCAACTAATAAGACATGATCACAGTTGCAGATATATGTAGCAACACAGAATAAAAGGAAACAATGATAGATAAGCAGAGAAAGTTGAATATAATTGATAGTTCTGTTGTAGGGAAGTTGAGGGTTCCTATATGAGTTGAGGATGAATGAAAGAAAGGAAAAATGTGGCACATGGTGCAGCAGCGGTGGCACTGTTTGTACTGTGGTGGTATGGGCAGCAAAGGGCCATGTGCAGGTGGAGACCCTGGATACAGGTGGAGACCCCATGCGCAGGTGGGGTAGGACACCTTGTGCGGGTAGTAAGAGACCCCGCACCTGCAGGTGGTAGGGACCATGCATGCAGGTGGTAGGAGACCATGCATGGGGTAGGACACCATGCGTGGGGTAGGACACCATGTGTGGGTAGGATAGGAGACCACACACGGGTGGTAGGGGACTGCACGGGTGGGGTAGGAGACTGTGCGCAGGTGGTAGGGACCATGTGCAGGGTAGGACACAGCACATGTGGGTGGTGTAGGACACTGCACACAGGCAATATGGGACTGCATGCAGGTGGGGTAGGACACTGCGTGCATGGGACTGCATGCACACAGTGTCCTATAGTAGAACTTACAAATTGAGTATAGAAAAAATTCTGCCTATCATGTTATTGTTTAAAAATATGGTATCAACAGAACTCACCAAGAGGTTTGCAAAATGCCAAGATAGGATAAATACCTGTTGTTTTGTAATGTCAACCAATAAGATATTATTACAGTTGTATATATATGTTGCAACAGAGAATAAAGGGAAGCCATGCTAGATCCAAACAAAAGTAGATGAACAATGAGCACAAAGTTGAATATCATTGATGGTTTTGTTGACAGAATACATACCTGTGATGTTGTAGGGAAGTTGAGGGTTCCTATGTGAGTTGAGGATGAATGAATGAAAGGAAAAAGAGGGCACGATGTTCATCTGCTGGCATGCACAGGAGGAATGTGTGGCACACTGTGCAGCAGTGGCATGGGCAAGGTGGTCACACCGTTTGTATGGTGGCAGCACAGGCAGGTAGGGGGCCACTGTTGACAGTGGCGACATGGGTGCTCGGGTGAGCACAGGAGGGAAAAAATTCAGCAATAAAGAATCAGGTACCAATTGCCTGCATCTATTTAAGAATGGGAGCATGGTCGTTAGTTAAAAACTCCACGTGGTTTTTCTCGCTTACCTGACTCCGCTCCAATTGTGCGCGTGGCAGCGTGGCACGTGTGTGGCGCAGTGTGCCAGCGCAGCACAGCGGCGCATCTGGCTTTTTTTACAACTGCTTGCGCTGCATGCACTGGCTGCTCACCATGGCCATGGCACCTGAGCCCCTATACTGCATGTGTTGGCTGCCCACCACCACCATGTGCTGCATAGGCTGGCTGATCACACCTTAGCCTTCACCCCCACACTGCATGCACTGGCTGCTCCCCACTGCCACATGCTGCATGTGCTGGCTGTCAAACATTGTCATCACACCTGAGCCTGGACCCCTATGCTGCATGTAGTGGCCATCACCACCACCATGTGCTGCATAGGCTGGCTGGCTATTTTTATTATTATAACAAAAAGCAGGAGCTAACTTATTTACTCTCCCCACAGACTATACTGAAACAGCATGCAGTCCCCTCTACCTGCCCATGCAGCCACCATCCGAACACCACACCACACGCGGCCCAGTACCACACCCCCACCATGGCGCGCCTGACAGGCACTGCGCTGCCCCCAGCCGCGCATGTCGTGGTGGCAGCGGCAGCGGCAGTGGCGGCATCGTGGGGCAGCTCGAACCGGTATGTCCTTTTCCTGTGCCTACCTGTGTCCCATGCCGCTGCTGTGTCAACAGTGTGCGGTCTCCTACCACCTGCACGCACGGTCTGGGGAGACGACCAGAACGATGATGCTGCACTGCACTACGACGATGGCCAGGAAGCAGGGCCTAGCTATCCAGCCTCTGGGGCACCCCCGCCATTCGAAGAGCGTGATGCACCCCCGCCCTTCTTCTCCGAAGCGTCTGGGTCATCCAGGCTACCCACATTCCTAGAATCCAAGCATGAGATCTACGTCCCCTCATCTGAGGACGCCGCCATGATGCAACCCCCTCTTCCCCCGCCCCGCCACTTCATCAAGGGCAAGGGCATGCTCTTCGGATTCCCTGCGTCTGCTCAGTTCGACGGGCATACCGAGGAGGAGATGGACCACACAGGCATGTCGACACCACCGCCCACGCTGGAGATGGTGACTCTGGATCCGAACGTGATGGAGCTGGCACGGCTGAGCCTTAATATCCCGCAGTGTGCCATGCAGATTCTCAGCCTTGCGCTGGAGCAGCACGAGGAAGTTGTAGTGGGCGACCTGTCCTCCCCCACCCCCCATGGACGACCCATCGGACCCTCCGCCGTCGATACATTCCGAGTACCGCTCACGGGAAGGGCACGGCCACCTTGACTGGGGTCCAGTGAGACAAGAAATTGGATGACTTGCTGCTCCCAAGTGACCACATTGATAGGGGTCGTTGGAGGAAGCTCAACATCCTCACCCTCAGCATCCATGTGGTACAGCGGCGGCGTGGCTAGATAAGGAGGGGGTGCGTGTGGGTGTGGTGAGGCAGCCGGTCGGCCAGGGGCATGCACGGCATGTACAGGAGGCAGTGGAGGCAACAGAGACGACCCCTGCGCTGCCTGGTGTGGCATGGGCCATTGGTATGTATGGCTTACTGTGCCCACTCACGCACCCGCATCGCCGCCGCTTCAACGGCACGCAGCTGTCTACCTGCCCCGTGCGCCGCCGCCATACGAACAGCGCGCGGCCACCACCTGCCCACGCACGCCGTTTCTGTGCCAACACAGCATGGCCACCACCTCCTCGCCCACGCCGCCGCTGTACCAGCACAGCGCAGCAACTTGCCCGCCCGCCCCACTCCAGACAACATGGGCGTAGGGATGGCAGCGACTTGGATGGATCGCACATGGGCTCACGAACACTACATGGGTGGTTCTCAGCTTCCTCGAGCTGCTTTGCTCATAATTTCTTCCCTCAGCTTCATTCATCACTTGCGTGCAACCCAGACGTCGTACGCGGCGAGCCTCTTGACATGGACCAGTATTCCAGGCTGTTAGGCACTGCATGCATTTCAACTGAAGTAAGTAGTGCATTCCTTTTCGACTATCTGGCGTGAGATTCATGATGAGGTAGCCTGCCCATAGTGCTGCGGCGGTAAACACCTCCACACCTGCTGACCCACACTACAGCTGTACCAAGGCCCTGTGCCAGCAAATGTGCCTGCACCACTGCCGTACTAGCACGGTGCGGCAGCTTGGCTCACGACCCGCGTCCACTGAAGATGACGCGGGCAACTGGTATGTCCCTCTTATTCCTACCCGCGCGCTCACATCGCCACT
>QLPN01002022.1:0-14135 GCA_003314395.1 Albatrellus ellisii | reverse complement strand
AAACTCATCATCACTGACTACTCATGATCAATGTTAGTGGTTGTATAATGATATAAATAGAAATTGACATACACTCCACATCCTCATGATGTTTGTCATGAGAGTAGCAAGCCCCATCACCATGCCCATAGTATGACTGAACTTGAGGTGTATAGGGACCAGATGCACAGAGCTCATTGGGAGCACATTGCTGAACTGGTGTGTGTTGCTGTGCCAGTGCATATTGTTGAGTGGGTGCATGTTGCTGGGCAGGTGCATGTTGAAGTTCCTTCACTTGGGTCTGTTGCAGTGGCCATTCATTGATGTCCTGAGACTGAGCAGCTGGCAGAGGCATATGTTCTTGCTCCATCATGACAGGCACAGGCTGGGGAGTCAGGCCAGGGACATGGCAAATCAGAGCCCTTTGAGGTTGGCCACTGGACACAGGCTATATATAATATTATCATTGGCAGATAACTGGCAATAGCACTAGAAAATTCATACCACCAGTGTTCTGACAGCACTATCATTCTCCTTGTTAGCAAAATGATGAACCAAAGTGCATCCATTGTGGATGACTGTTTTGATAGTGGGTGGAAGAGTAACACTAGAGAACTAACAAATAAAATCAATTCAGCAAAAATGATTTAAAAAAATTAGTTGAAGCTTGGGTACTTACAAATGTATCTTCTTCTTTGTATTCATTGTCTCCATCATCTGAGGTGATGCCATTTATATTGTACTCAACTGGAAAAAAGAAAATAACTCACATTTGCAGTGGAGGATGGGGTTTGACACAAAGCCCATGTGCTCTTCTAATTCCTGCTCAGCTTGCAGTGCAGCTACATACTTCTTTTTTTGTGCCACATCTGCTTTGGCTACCTGTTGCATGACTGTGGAAAAAATCAGCAATTCAGTGATTTTCTGCAGTTCAACAACATACTCAAGTACATACCATTTTCCATCTGCTTGCTGGAGTAAGTGCACTGATGGCTGTTGAAACTCTTGCCATACATTGATCAATGCACCTCCTACTCATATTTCATTCGGCATTCCCTCCTCTCATTGCTTACACATATTTACATACTCTTGACACATGACCTCCACTCCTATCCCCACACCACATATACTCCAGACAACATGCATCCCACATACTTATGGGTATCCTTGTACTCTAGGATTGCCTCTCCACTCCAACCATATGTACTTTCACTATATAAGATGTACCATCACACCACTACTCCTCAGTTGTCATCTTACAGACACTGACTCTATCTCCTCACCTTGTGGCAACCTACTGTTGTCCACATTACTTCTCACCACTGCAGTTATGCTGCCTTCACTCTCCCTATATAGGGAATACATGAATCTGTTGTTCTTGCTTATAGTGGTCTGCCACAACCTGTGTGAACAATGGCCAGTTTTTGTTGCAGAGGGTACAGGTGCTGGTGTGGGAGGCACAGCAGGTGCTGGTGCTTTCCAAGACTTGTGAGTTTGGGCCATTGTGAGGAGCTGAAAAAAGTGGTGAGTGCTAGATGTCAGGCTGCTACTATTTTTCTCTTATTTTTCTTCATTTTTCCCTACACTTCCTATGCCTCTATCATCATAGATCTTATAATCACTCCTGATCTATCAAAGCAATTCCCATGGTCATGCAGTCCTCTTGTTCATCTTGATTGGCTGATGATGCATATATCATCCGATCTCTGATCAGCCTGTTCTATCTTTAGTTATAACTCATTCTCTCACTCTTATTGTGGATGCTCACCAATCCTTCTCACACTTGCTGTGGAGTATCACCAATTGTTGGTTTTTTCATTACCTTATAATGCTGATCACACTGTTTACTTATTAAGTATACTTATCTCTATCTCATCTTATTGGTATTTCTTTTCTCTTTATGGTTTGAGCTCCTCTTCAACTCTATTTTGCTCTTACTATATTTTCTTTATCTCATCATCTTCTCACCTCAGCAGGACCTTTTTGTAACAAGTTCTTGTCACTTGTCATGATTTTTGTAGGACCTTTTTCATACCTTTTGTTCTGGCTTTTGTCATTTCTGTAGCAACATTTTATTACCTTTTGTAGTCACTCTGTCACCTTTGTAAATACTTTTTGTTATTGTTTGTAATGAGTTTTTGTCACATTTATAGCACCTTTTGGATATGTTTTGTTATGACATTTTGTTACTTTTGCTTTTGTAGTGACATCTTGTCATGTTTGCAACAACATTTTTGTAACTGTTTGTAAAGCACTTCTGCATGTGCTGAGGTGAGTATCTCCTCTACTCCATGAGTTCTCTTCTGACATACCTGCTCTATGCAGCTCTCTCTGTCTTCTGTGTACCCTCTTTCCTCTGGTACACATCTTCTCTATCTTACAGGCCTTTGGACTGTTGTTCTCTTGGGTCATTCATCTCCACCTGGGCTAACAAGCCTATATCTGCAATGTGATGCTCAATCTGCTATTTGCCACTTTGCCCATATTTCAACACCAATCACTCCCACAGTTACTGTGGAGCCTCAGTCAGCACTTACACATCCTCTTTATTATTAGGTATGACATCATTATTATACCTTCTCATTCTCCAGCCCTATACTGTACAGCATGGTCCATGCACTCTTCAGAGTAGTATATATAGCATAGTCCACTTAACGTTTTATCCTCAGTTCTGATCATCTGGGATATCCACTAGGTGCAGTACTTTCTAGTCTCTTTCTTACCTTACCTAGCTGATTATATATCTGGGATATCCACTAGTTGAAGCACGATCATCCTTTTTGTTTGTTTTAGCTTTCTTTCAGTTGTTCAGCTTTGACATTGCATTGGCCTCACACTAGAGTGTTGAAGATGGGGGAGCAAGTTATATAGTTCAACCAAGTTGCAGTGCTGAATTAAATCTCATCAACAAGGTCACCATTCAACAATGACACAGCAGTAACATGACATGTATCACCCACCATAAAATGGTGTGCCAATATTTTTAAGTGTGCCAAACATCTAAGTGCATGGTGATGTTCTCGTCCATGTCTCAGTGATGTGGCTTCTGTGGCAAAGGCCCCTTTCCAACAGTACCAGGCTTGCACAAGCATATTGGTCAATCTGTCAAATGTTGAGAGGCTTCTAAGAAGGAGTTCAGCAAGTATGTTGATGAGCATCTCCCATCCACTGCTGATGCCACAAGCTTTGTCAGCAAGCAGATGGGTGTCAGTAATCTCATAGAGCCATCTAGCACCCTCAACACCAATATCAACCAGGCTGGGGTGGATTGCACTGCTGATGAAGATTCAATCCCATCACCCCCCCTTTGGTCCTGTCGAGCAATGGTTGAGGTCTCCAATAAAGAGGCTCCCCTCCCTCCATCAACTGAACCCACCAGCAAAGAAGCAGTCCTTGTCAAGTCTTTCCCAGAGGAGGCAAAGGCAGGGGCTGTATGGCACACAGGTATTTCACACTTCACATCAATTCATTGTACCCAAGAAGCAGCTGGAGGTGGAAAGTGGGGGCCTTTTGAGGATGAGGATGAGTGGCAGCTGGCTGAATGGCTTATCAAGAACATTGGTCAAAAGCAAACTTACCTCAAGCTTCCAATTGTGAGTCAAACAGTAACACTGCTCCCTAAGCATTAATCTTATTTTCTCTGAAGACTCAGCAGTGCACAAAGACATCTTACAAAAGCAACCACACCTTCCTTGATAAGATTGATAGTCTTCCAACTAAGGCTCCAGGGTGGACCTGTGACATTGTGGATTTGCCTGGAGATCAGCTCACAGATGACAGGGAACAGATGGCCCCTGAGAAACTCAAGCTCTGGTGACAGGACCCAGTTGAGTGTGTGAAAGACTTGATGGGGAATCCCACATTTGCAGATATAATGCACTTCATGCCCAAAAAAATATACACTGAACTTGAGAGAGAGGATCACCAGTATGATGAGATGTGGACTAGTGATTGGTGGTGGAACACACAAGTTCATCATATCTACAATGTTTATGTGACTGCAGGTAACAGGAAATGACAGGAAATTTTACCTGTTGGCTCTACAATTGCACCACTTATCATTTCATTGGACAAGACTCAATTGTCCCAGTTCTGGGGAAATAAAAGTGCCTGGCCAGTCTACATGACTATTGGAAACATAAAAAAGGTATTAGATGAAAGCCAACTGTGCATGCTACAGTCTTGATCAGATACCTACCTGTCACTAAACTTGATAACTATACTGATGATACACACTCAGTTCAGGGATACCATCTGTTTCATTACTGCATGCAGTGGCTCCTTCATCCCATCATCAAAGCAGGGGAAAATGGTGAGGACATTACTTGTTGGGATGGCTTCATCCACCGAGTCTTTCCCATTCTTGCAGCCTACATTGCTGACTTCCCAGAGCAATGCCTCATTGCCTGTTGCAAGGAGAGCCATTGTCCCAAGTGCTGTGTTCACCCTGAAGAACATGGGATGCAGCTAGATTTGTTACACCATGACCAGGACCATACAACAATTATCCTGGAACAAAAATAATCTGGGCACAATGTCAGTGCATTCAAAGAACAAGGTCTTTGAGAAGTGTACCAGCCTTTCTGGGTTGATCTTCCTCATACTGATATCTTTTCTTGCTTCACTCCTGATATCCTGCATCAACTTCACAAGGGTGTCTTCAAAGATCATCTTGTCAATTGGTGTATCTCAGTGGCTGGTTCAGAAGAGATCAACACACACTTTCATAGTATGACTGGCTGCCCTGGACTTCACCACTTCAAGAATGGTATCTCACATATTTTGCAGTGGACAGGGCAGGAACATAAAGAAATGCAACATGTTTTTGTTGGACTTTTGGCTGGAGCTGTTCAACTGGTGGTTCTGCAAACAGCTGTTGCAGTTGTTGATTTCATCTATTACACACAGTTTCAAGCACATACCTCAAAAACCTTAGTGGCAATGGAAGAAGCATTGAACATGTTTCACAAGAACAAAGATATCTTCATAAGGATGGAGATTTGTCACCACTTCAACAGTCCCAAGCTCCATCAACTGTTACACTACATCAAAGTGATCAAATCCCATGGTTCCACAGATGGTTACAACACAGAACCACCTGAACACCTGCATATTGACTATGCAAAGGAGGCAGACAGGGCCAGCAACAAGTGGGAATACATTCATCAGATGACCATCTGGTTGGGTTGCCAGGAGGCAGTTGTGCAATTTGCTGCTTATCTCAATTGGATTCTCGATTGTTCCCTTGATGCAGACAATCCTCCAGATGGCAGTGGTGATGTGGAAGACAACAATGATGACATTGAAGAGAACAATGCCCTTACCACAAGCTCTGACCCTGCAGCCTCCCATGTCATTGCAAAGAAGCCAGGTTTCCTGCACTATGACCTTGCTACCATCACAACTGACTTCCATGCCATTGACTTTCTTCCTCTGCTCACAACTTTCATCCACCAAGCATATCCTCCTCCAAAAACCCCAATTCTCCCCAACAACATCAACTGCTTTGATCTCTACAAAATTCTCTCTATCCGACTTCCTAATTTGGCTGCAGTCAACCATGTTGGACATCTGGATCATATTCATGCTACTCCCCTTGTCAAAGGCCATGCTGGGAGACAAGACATGAATGCACATTTTGACACTATCCCGGTTTGCACAGGGGATTCACAGGGAACAGATAATGAGGCAACTTGTGGCACTTTTCTCCAAGGTATGTCAATGCACTCACACATGCTTTTCACCATCTCATTTGTTTGATACAGGACTTTGGGTTGCTCAAGTCTGAGCTTTCATCACCCTCCCACTTCATCTTCAGGCACCATTACTTCCCACACAGCTTGCTTACATTGAATGGTTCACCCCATTCTGCAACCCAGATCCAGACTCAAAACTTTACTCTATCTTGCACTCCACACAAAACCAGTGTCCTGTTGCAGGCATCATCTCTGTTCAGGATATTGTCTGTAGCTGTCATCTCACTCCCAAGTATGGCACATGCTATCCTCCTGGTACATGGACCTCAGGTTCTGTTATCAAGGAGTGCAAAACTTTTACTCTTAATAAATACATTCATTTATGGACTTTTCATCATTATAATGCACATCTGTTTAAGTAAAGATACATTTAATTCCTTCCATGACCTTGAATAGCACATTATAAGTCAGATGTGATGACACAATGTCAAGCAAGTTACATCCTGCACCTCAGAAGTTTGTTGCAGCACCACTACTTAGATAGGTATAGTATAGTGACTTCATATAGGCTCCAATGTCCTACTGAAGCCTACAAAGCTGTCTATTTGCCTACCTAGACCTACAGAGCCTATTGGACCTATGTAAATAAGGCTAAACTATGGCCCAAAACTGTTTTCCTGATGAAGGTGGCCAACACATTATCCTTGTTGAGGATCTCACATGTATCCTCATTGAATTGGATGTGTGCACCATGTTTTGTGAGTGCAGAGACCAATAGGAGATTACCATGGAGTTCAGGGACATAGAGTATGTCCTGCAGGATAGTCTGGTTCCATTTTTTGTTGGCATGCATCTTCATGTGGATGTTGCCAGCACCATCAGCAAGAATATAGCTGTTATCACCTAGCCAGACTTTGCATGGCATAGTGAACAGGTGGTAGAGATAGTGTTACAAGGCACTTGCTTTGGCACCTCATAACACATTTCTTTTTTTTCTTTCTTTTATCTTACTTACTAGTAAAGTGTAGTATTATTACTACAAGTGTGAGCATAGCTCCACTTTACTTAGTAAGGACTTACATTTCCTTTCTCTTTTATAGTACTTAAGTATTTACATACTTAAGTGTGAGCTTAGCTCCAAGTACTATATTAGACTTATCTTTTTCTCTTTATCCTTCTTTATTTATTATAACATTTACTTGCTAAGGACTATTACTATACAATTAGCAAGGATTCTTTCTTCTCACTTCTATTTACCTTTGTTTATCTCTTGTTCATTTCATGCTTGTGGCTAAGTCACACTACTTACACAACGGATGCAACTTAATGCACATTACTGCACATTACTGCACACTACTGTGCATTCATTGTTGATTGATGAACTTTACTATACTTAGCACTCTGAACTAGTATAAGTAGTAGTTGAAAGACTGGCAGTCTTAAACCCCAGTCTTGTCAACTTCACAATCTAGGGATCCCCCTATACTGTGCTTGATCTAAGCTCGCCCTTCATTCTAAAGAACTAAGTCTAAGATCTCTAAGTCACTTAAAGCATTGCCTAAGACATCCTAAACCCATCACTCTGGATCCTTGTTTAGTCATCAGTGGTATCATCCTCATCACTATCTCATTGATCCCTCTCTTCATCATCATCAGGAATGGTTATTATGTTTATCAAACACATATCAACCACCTTGTTACCAGGGGTATTATCATAGCAGACCTTCCCTAAGACTGTCCAATAGGCTGCTCTTAGCAGATAGAACCAGTCACAGTTGGAGCTCATGTGGCAACTGGCACCTGAGTCAATGAGCCAACAAGCTGTGAGGTCATCACATTGCATGGGTTTTTCAGCAACTTTGAAGAGATTGAATGATGCATCATCATTATCATCTTCATCACACATTTGAGTGTGTAGTGCTGTGCTATCAGTGGCAATGTGCACTGTTGCAGTGCCCTTTTCAGCTTTGAGCTTGTGACAATCTTCAACTTCATGGCCATGGATTTTGCAGTGCATACAAAACCCTTTCACCTTGTATTTTGCCTGTCACTCCTCATCTGACATTGCAGGTCCTTTGCCTTTGCTTTTGCCTTTGAAGTGAGCCATGAATGTGCCTGTGGAATCCATAGTGTGAGTTCAGCATTGCTCCTCAAGCATGACTTGCAAGTGAACGTTCTCAATGTTGAGATCAGTCACCTTCATGGCAGTGAGGATTGTTTTGAGTGTGTCATAGGATGGAGGTAGTGAGATGATGGCAATGGTGATGAGTTTTTTGTCAAGTTGCTGCCTGAGTGAGGAGAGTGTGTGTGCTGTGTGCACCATCACATTTATTTGTAGTTTGAGGGGGGTGTCATCAGATAGAGTGCTGTGGAATAGCTCACTAATCAAGTAAGCAATCTTCTGCTCCCCTTTCTCTTCATATCACATCATTAGCTTCTCCAAAGCATCTTTTGATGTTGTTGCATATAGCATGGTATTGAGAGGCTTGTTGCTGAGTGTCAACATGATTTGTGTGCATGCATCATGGTCATGATTGACCCAGTCATCATAGTCAGGTGCTGCATTGGCCAGAGCCTTATCAGAGCTGCTGATGATAGGCCAGAGTCTGTGCACTTGGAGAACTATTTTGATGCAAATTTTAAATTTTCCAGAAGGTGAAATTTTCACCATTTTCTGTGAGGTACATCATAAAGCTTGCTCAAGGCTTTTGCATTTGAGCTTGTCATGATGCCTGCCATCATGGTGGCATGTCCAGTCACTGGTGTGGGAGTCTTGCTTGTTGAGGTTGCTGCTGACATGGTGTGTAAAGTGTGGGGGTGTGAGTCTGTCTTGAAGGTGGTGCTTGCTCAGTTTCAATAGACCTCAGGTCTCATAATCTATTGAAGAAGGTTACTTGGAAAGAGCATACCAACTGTAGAAAGAGGAGAATAATATTCTCAGTCTCTTCATAGAAGACTAAGGGAAAATAAAAGATGTGAAGGAAATTTTCTGTAAGTAATGGGTCCATCCATATCATCCCTGAGTCCCATGAGAGGTCCATGTGGTGCAGCCACACAGTCATGTGTTTGTGCATTTGCAGTTGCATGCATTCACTGTCACACACATTCGCTGTCACACATTGCTGTATACTCCAACATGAGCACCCACCTGGAGTAAGGGAGGTCCTTGGTTTGAACCCAAGCCAAGTCACTATTTTGGCAATTGCACATTCTAACACCTACTCCTGTCTACAATCATCATCATCCCCTGCTTCTGCCTGCACTCACAAGTATATGGGGAGAAACCCATCAAGATGATGGTTTGCACTTCTGTCCATTTTTCAAGCACATGCATCTGACCTTCCTTCTAATTTGATCAGGTATAGTCCCTGCTCATACTCATCCACATCCTCATCATGCTCCACCCATTGTATGTGCAGGATATGGAACACAACTACAACAATGATATATATCAGTGATAATGTTCACATGGGTTTGGGCAGGTGATTGTGAAAATGAGTTGCATTGTTAGATAAGCATAGGCTATCCCCATTGGAGACATGATTGTAGTTATTCCTACAAGTGATACAGGGGTGCAGCAAGAGTGGCCACACATGATAGTGAGAGCAATAGATGCTGCAGGGCTGTATGTGAGAATAAGATGGTTGAAGAGGAGTGGGGATACTCACTCAGACAGAGGTGAAAGGTGTCTGAGGAGTTGTATCATAGAGAGTACATCTTATATAGTGTCCACATGATAAGGTTGATGTGGAGTGAGGAAAGTAAAGATACAGGGACTACTGTATGTCAAGGGATGTGTGACCCTTATGTCAAGGGATGCATGACCCTTATTGTATGAAGTGGAGCAGTCAGAGGAAAAAACATAAGTGTGTGTACATGTATGATATGAATAAGGAAAGCCAAACGAAAAAATGTGCATAGATATTCAACATATAATAGATACGAGAACCCTAGGAGGGTTAATGAGAGGGGCAGACACATGTCTGCAGTGGGTAGTGAGTTGTTGCAGATGCAGTAAGGCAGGGCAATGTGGTTTAAGTACACTGCAGGGAAGATGTGAGAGGAGATGTAGATGGGAGTAGAGAGATACTCACTCAGACTTGTAGCAAGATGTCTGAGGAGTTTGTATAGTGATAGTCCATCTTTATATAGTATGTAGCAGTAGAGTTGTAGTGGAGAGTGGAAAGTGGAATACAACAGCTACTATGTATGGGGGGACACGCATCGTCTGGAGTAGGTAGTGGGGTGTGAGTGAGCTCGGAGGAGTATGCAGTCCGAGGAGATGTACAAGGAGTGATGTATGTGTTGTGTATATGATGTGTACATAGTGAATATGTAAAGTGTTTGTGCAAGGAGAAGGAGCCAAATGAGATGTAAGTGTATATGCACACCAATGTTCAACACCCATGTCTTCAATGCCACTTCAACATCATCAAATGGCACCATTATTCGAGAAGAGTAATATTCTAGAGATATCCAGTATCATTTTATTCATCAATGCATCTCATCACTGCAGATACTCTGACCAAGCCTCTTCCTTTTCCCTCCTTTTCATTTCATTGCTTGCATCTTAGACTTCTCAATGTGGGTTCACAGCAAGGGGGGTGTTGAATATTTTCACCTTCTACTTTCTATATTTGGTACTGTGACCACACACACTTAGCCACTTCAGTCACATGGTCCATGCCACCACATGTATCATATTTATATGGTTTATCTCGCGTCTGTAATCGATAAGAATTATTCATCTTCTCCCCTCGCATATGACCTGTGCTCAACAGGAGTGATCGAAAAGAAATCTATAATCATATGTTCTTAGAGACTCGAAGACGAGAGTTTGCGTGCGCGTCGGCATTTGCCGAGTTGTCTAAAGCGGAAAGTGATGAGTTGTGCATTTGCAACTCCAACGTTGAAGGCAGCCTGGTGACCATATTACTGTAACAATAAATCTGATATATTTGGATTAGTCAGCAATGAATTTACAACTTTAGCAGAACTTTTGAGCATTCTCCTTTGTCAGACCATATTTCAGAAATCCGTTCCAAAGAAAAATCTGCAAGGTCATTCTCTATAGAGTTTCTGCTCATATTTTCGTATTTCATTCTTATGAGGGAGTAAACTCCCTACAACCACTGTATGCCTCCAAGTGTGATATTCTAAGTCACGCAGAGGTAGTCGAAACTGTTTGTGAACTGGAAAGACCCAGAACACTAGTCGTAAGGTACCAGAGGTCCATTTCTTTGCGATTCTTCAGAATCAGACAGATCTGGGGCTCTGGGCTATCCAGTGCACACGAACTTTTGTTCTCTTTCCGCACTCTCCAACTACATACTGTTTTATAACCTACCTGCTCAACATGGCCGACTCTAACAACTCACCTGCTCTTGCTGTAAGTCAAATTATTATGGCAGCTCGCTGTTCATTCTTTCTTGTCTTTTAAAAGCATGAGCAATGATACTCATCATTTTTCTTTTTATAATCGCACCCTCATATTACAGGAAGAAGATCCTCCATCCGAGCCCGCGACCAAGTTCGTAGAGCAGGTGGAGACCAAGACCAACGAAGAAGATGAGGAGAGGATCTTCGAAATGTATGTTTTTCTTCACCGCAGTCGCCTATGCGAGTATTATGATCCTCAATCTGTGGCGGACTGACACTTTCTCGCCGGTTCCATTATCATAGACATGCCAAACTCTTCCGATTCGACAACGTATCTTCACAGTGGAAAGAACGTGGAACGGGTCTCGCGCGGTTGCTTAAGCACAAGGAGACTCAGAAAATCAGGCTGGTGATGAGACGCGACAGGACATATAAGGTCTGCGCGAACCACCTCAGTATGCGGTCTTTTCTGTTGCAAAGAAACAACTTGAAAAACTGACGACCTCATAGTTACCCCAAATATGCAACTACAGCCCAATGTCGGCTCGGACAGAAGTTGGATGTGGAAGGCACCAGCGGACTACTCTGAGGAACCGCCGACCAGTGAAACCCTTGCCATTCGCCTTGCTAATACAGACAGTGAGCAATTGTGATTCTCGAGCTCCTTCGCCATTTGACACCGCCCATTCAGATGCCGAAAAGTTCAAGACCGCGTTTGAAGAGGCTGTAAAACATAATAAAGGCCTGACGCACAGGGCGAGCGACACGTCTACAGAAGCACAGGAGACTACCGGATCTGACAAGTCTGCTGCCAATATCAGTGAAGAAAAGGCAGGGGCTGAAGAATAGGGAAGAGGTAGCACAATTTGTATTGAATCAAGGCTCGAGATTGTTGTTTCATGATACTCTAGATCAATGCGTAAGTTTGTATCGACAAGAGGGAAGTCGATAGTCAGCAAGGCACATTGAATGTCCAAACGAGGGCATCGTTACATGTTATACAGCTGCTGTGGCAAAGATATGAGCTGAAGCTGGCTAACAAGGACGACAAGTGATAGGACACCCTTGGAAACTATGATGGTTGTTTCTGCGCTTTGGCTTCTTCTCCGCCCACACCGTCCGAAACGCTGCGGCCTCACCTTTGGTCCAATAGAGGACTAGCTGTTGTTCACGAACGATACCTTCGTTGATGGGAACATGCCATATATCCTGGGAGGCCATAAATCGAGGTTAAGAGACATAAGTGCGCAGACACCCTGTGTTATGTAGCCTTACCGAGCCACTGAGAGAAAACATGAGCGGAAAGGCTTGACAAAAAAAAAATATGATAAACTCACGGGACCTGGTACATTGGTTCAAGTAAAAGCTTTTCCTGCAAACAACAGCGATGAGCCGACACTTATGAGAAATACGAGTAAACCTACTATGATACCCCTCAGACCTCTAGCACCTCCACCACGCTCGGTTGCCTTGCGACATATTTCGTTCACTGCGCCAGTTGTGAATCGAATCTTCACTCCAGAGTAGGCGAGCAAAGCTATGTACTGGGAGATCAAAGACCCTCTGACTTCGGTCAGAGTACGTCTGAGATCACCGGGTGTGAGAGGAGAAAGCGTGGTCAATGAAGGGAGGCGGGAAATGAACTCGGGGATGAAGCCAGGAGATTGTCAGTAGCGGTAGGGGGGCCACAAACCAACGTGACAAGTACCCGTATTTCACCAAGTCTGTCCCATTTCAACTGGATCAGAGGAAAGTTTTTCAACATGTAAAGAACATACCAGCCGGTTCAACATGCTCGAGTATGTTGGAAGCTGCCCTTCGATTTGAAGTGAAAAAAGGCGTAAAAGCTTCCGAAGAAGTGTCCTCAGTAGAAGAACTTAGGTTGGCTGTGAACCCAGCCGACTGTGATGCCGTTAGCATGTTCGCTATGTGTAAAACTAAATCCAGACCAACACCCTTGGCGACACGTCTCTTGATTATGTTATCTAGCCCGACAAAGGCCGCACTCAGAATGAAGAGAACATCGGTGGTGTCAATTTGGTGCATATCGGGTTTCGCTAACGGACCATTCGTTATTTCAAGGTTCACTTTTTGTTCTGCGACTTACGAGGCAAAGCATTAGACGTGTCGAAGATCGTGGACGACTGTTGCCACTCCCAGAGCTAGGTCCTTCTATAGAGGAGCCTTTCGTCGGGATTGTGACAATTGAACCCTCCATCATCCGAAGGAGAGCTTGTTGCACACCCTCGCCGCCTACATCGCGTGAACTCTCCATGCCGGTAGATTTACGCACTATCTTGTCCACCTCATCTATGTATACTATCCCAGTGCTGAAATAACGTGCATTAAGAATGGAAGCACGCGTTAGCTTGTATATAGACTCACCTCGCACGATAGGGATCCCAATTCGCTGCTTGCAACTAGGCGAAATGAGAAGACACTGGGACAGATATTGAGATAGCTTACCATACGATGGATACACATATCCACATCCTCTCCTATGTCTGAAAGAACCCGTTAGCAGCTTTCCTACCAATTAGCAGATCAGAAACAAACATCCAGCCTTAGGCAGTCAATTATCGTGTTCTACACGAGTCCATATAATCAAACTCACTTGCGTAAATGATGTTGCGTCACTGACGGAGAATGGCACATCCAAAACCCTGGCAAGGGTGCGCGCCAAGGGTGTTTTTCCTACAAAGGGTCCACTATCCTGCAGCGAATTACGTGCGCGCTAAGCTCACCTAAGCCTGTAGGCCCTCTGAAACAACATGGATCAGAGATTGAAAAGCAGTCATGACACACAAGATCGCTTGCGACTGACGTACAATACAAGAATATTACTCTTCTCGAATAATGATGCCATTTGATGACGTTGAAGCGGCATTGAAGACATGGGTGGAGCACGATGAGGATGTGGATGAATATGAGCAGGGACTATACCTGATCGAACTAGAAGAAAGGTCAGATGCATGTGCTTGAAAAATGGACAGAAGTGCAAACTATCATCTTGATGGGTATTTGAAGGACTCACGCAACTGAGAGAACCTTCTTCGCATTCCTTTGACCGACGACATACTC